>APFE030325945.1:544-22534 GCA_000404065.3 Pinus taeda | reverse complement strand
TTCGGTCCATGGTATTGGATGCTTCGGCATGTATAATATGTATTGTAACATTGAAAGGAACATAATGAAAAATCAAGCTGGTAGTCTCGGTTTTGAGATCCAGTGGGAAATCTCTGTGTATATGTGTTTTATGTGTTATGCTCTCGCATTTTTATTTTTCCTGTGATTTAGAATTCATATGCAGGTAATTTCTATACGGGGTTAAAACCTACAATTCACCCAATCCTTAAAACTCCGAGTAATTGGTGGTCTAAAGCCTTGTAATCTGGGGGTGTTCATACATGTCTAAAGTCAAGCAAAGTAGGAGTGGTTATCTGGCTTGAACAAGCATCATTCCTTCCATTCTTCCATCTACAACATTAAGTTGAATTAGTAATGTCCTGAGCATCTCCGAGCTACAACCTAGGAGATTTTCTTGGGGAGATAACATTAATTGGCACCATTGCTGGGGAGAGGAGATTGAAGATCAGCTTCCCTAAGAGAATGACACAGTTCCAGCTTTGATGATAGACAAAGTTTGGACACATTTCTGGTTGTAATCATCTATCTAGCGACTCTACTGGGGAACCAACCTAGTGGCGACTCCACATTACAGTTCTGGCTCAATTCGTGAGGCATACCTGGAGAAATCCTCAAAAATCACCAGCTGACCCAATGCCTGACCCTGAGAAGATTGTTAAGCCGAGGAAAACATCACAGAAAGGAGCATCAAGATCAGGTAAGCTTAAGAAATCTTATGTGTCTCTGCAGGAGAATATTATAGCTGAGAATGTACATTTTGAAGATATAGAGCCTAACATTGGTAGTGAAGAACTACCCTCAGAGATTCATAAAGATCCTTGTTCATTTAGTTCCCCTTTAGATCTCAGTGCAGAAAAAGTCTCCCATACAGTCCATCTTACTCCTTTGTCCCTGTCACCTATTTCATTACCTCTTACTATTCAATCTGCTAGTATCCTTGCACCTACCCCATCCATGGTAGGCCAGCAAGCACCTACTAAGATGGAAAGAATCATAGCTGCTAGGTATGGGCCCTTAGTCTTGCCTGTTCCTTTGAATTCCATGCCTACAGGAGAATACCATAAATACATGCCTAAATTCACTAGTACAGAGGGGGTAATAGCTAAATAACACCTTGAATCTTTTTATAGTTATGCTGACAACCTAGATATCAGTGAGGATGAGGTGTGGTGTTATAATTGAAAAGATTTCAAAGAAAAGGGTAAGGTAAGGAAGAATTGGTCTTGGTCATTCTCATTGTTTTATTTAAGGAGTCTAAAACATAGGATAGATTCTTGTTCCCTTTGTTAAATATGGTCAACAATCTTTGTTTACCCACCATCGGTCCCAAATTTATTCAAAGTGTCATGTGTTAAGGCAGTTTCAAAAATTACATGTGCTACGAAATCAACTAGGAGTTTTCGTAGCGAAAACTCACAAAAATACAGTATGTGCACTATGAAACTACTGTAGCTGCATATTATAACTCGGTTGACCAATTTTGAGCGACCAAGGGGAAATCTTTTGGAAAGGGAATTTCATAAAAGGATCATTTACAAAGTGCAAACATCCGTCAAAGGTAAAACAAGCGGAGGGAAAGAAATATGAACTATAAAGTTTTGTCATACAAATCTTTGCTAGTTTTCTCCACAACATTTCAAACGGTTTTGAAGAAGTTTTGTCTCTATACGAATATATGGAAAGGGTCTACAACACATCAAGAACGTGACATTACACCCTTGTGTGATAAAAAAAGAAGATATCATGGTTAATTAATCCCAAACATCCTTGAGGAAACCAAACACAGGAAAACAGGGGTAGTTTCCTACTTTACAGGAGCAGTCAAAGAGATAAGATATTAAGGGCCAGCAAGGAACTTTAAACATCCATCAAAGTTAAATTGAAGGGAACCACTTGTCAAAGAATGAGTCTTTATTGTAATTAATGCTATTATCAGCATGGTATGGAGTTAGACTCCTAATTGTATTAGGTTCCTAAAATGTCTAGTTAGCAGTTTGTTGAATTTAATAATTAGTTAGAGTTTAAATAAGTGTCATAGCAAGGAGAATTTGATTTCCCCTCATGCTAGAGGAGTCTCGGAGCTCTATATATAGCTGAAGAGCTGATGTACAAAGGGTTGGGAATTTATTGGAAAAAATCTCTGATATTTGGCTTTATGTGAAAACTCTGTTTTAGTAATACAAGACTTGGCTTTACTTCTCAGGTATCAGAAGGAATTTATTGTTCAGAATGTTGTGTATTTTCCTCTCCTCAGTATTTGTAGTGGTATATATATGTGATTACTTAGAAATCATTGATTATGCTCTAATTTCCTTCACATATTTATAAATTGTGTTGTCCTATATGTTTCTGGTGTATTCTAAATGGTTGAATTCTAAATGTTCGCCATATTAATCTTAATCAAAAATCATTAGTCCTTTGAGAGAGCCCTCTCAGGTTTGGGAGGCTAAGCCTCAGCCTAAAGTAGGTTTGAAATAGTTACTTAAGGTCTTCCTGATCAGTAGCCTTCCAGGATCAGATTTTAAGATAAAATTTTGGTGCGTTTGCTAGGAGCCTAAAGTCTATTCATTCTTGAAATTAAGAAGCTCAACTCCTGAAGGTAGCAGGAGCTTAGACATTATTTTTGAGGCTAAAAAACTACCTTGGCGACTCCACACATCAAATAATAAATTGGAAGGTGACTCCACTGCTAGAAGATTAGTAGCTTGATGAAGGTTCAAGATGAGTTCCATTGCAAGAATGAATGCCATGTATGACCCTATGAATCGGTCTCATATCCTTGGTTTTCCAAATCCTATGCCAAAGGTTGATTGGTTAGATGATCTTCCAATATTCAAAGATGAAGAGAAGGAAAATTCTGCTCTTCATTTGCTTTGGTTCCATATGCATGTTCGCACTCTTAAGGTTCATTTCCCTGAAGATTGTCTCATGAAGATGTTTATGACCACTTTAGAAGGAAAAGCGTGGTCTTGGTATAAAGGTTTGGAAAATGGTTCAATATATTTGCTTGCTAATTTTCATGATGAATTCTCTGAGATGTATAAAGAATGTCATCCTTCCTTATTTTTGCTCAAAGATTGTTGTAAACATTCTTTAAGCCTTATTCAGTATTTGGAGTATTGTTATGATGATGATGAATTTATGGATGAGGAAATTTTAGAAGCTCTTCATAACAATGCATTTCAACACCAAGAAGAAAGTATAACATCCCATGAAATGCAACATGAAAATCAACAGGGGTTTACTTATGAAAACCATGTTACATCCTTTGATATGAATGAGAAGATGCAGCAAACTTGCGAAGATTTCGATCACAATGAATATGAAAATGATTACAAACACCAAGAAGAAATGATGGAAGAAATTTTTTATAACCCTTAGGCAGAGGAAAGGGTTGTTCATTTTTGTAATTCCTTGTAGTAGATTACTTCAAAGAATGATCACAATAGTGAGGAAAATTACATTGTCTATGGGAATCATGTAGAAAGGCAGTTGGATAGCACATCAAAGGAATTTTGTGTGGCTGAGGATCAATTGTCTGAAGAGATAGAATGTTATGATGATTATCAAAATAACCATGTTCTCTTTGACCCTATAAACGAATACATGGCAAATTTTTGCACATCAGTATTTCATTTTCATTTGCTTTATGAAGATCAGGTACATTATGAGTTGATTTGGTCATCTCACTACCATGGTTATTTTGAGGTCGAATGCAGTCAAGAGCCTCCAATATCAGGAAGGATAATTGATTGGATTTATTGGAAATATCATGTTGCTTGACCTAAAGTGGAAATTGCAGCTAGTAGGTAGGTAGGAAAATGCAAATAAGATCAAGGTTGACTGAGCATTTTTCAGTAGATGTAGATTTCTTTCTCCAATAGTGATCATCAAGCTTAAGCCCGAGGTGAAGGCCCAAGAAGCTTAAAGGGGATGCTTGTCAAATAAATTTATGTTTATCATAAGAGAATAAAGCACTAGACCTACAAGTTCTTAGTGTACCACAAGGCCACACTATCCCAAGTGGAGCCACTGTTATCATTGAAAAGATTTCAAAGAAAAGGGTAAGGTAAGGAAGAATTGGTCTTGGTCATTCTCATTGTTTTATTTAAGGAGTCTAAAACATAGGATAGAGTCTTGTTCCCTTTGTTAAATATGGTCAAAAATCTTGTTTTACCCACCATTGGTCCCAAATTTATTCAAAGTGTCATGTGTTAAGGTAGTTCCAAAAATTACATGTGCTACGAAATCAACTAGGAGTTTTCATAACGCAAACTCACAAAAATACACTATGTGTGCTACGAAACTACTGTAGCTGCATATTATAACTCGGTTGACCAATTTTGAGTGACCAAGGGGAAATATTTTGGAAAGGGAATTTCATAAAAGGATCATTTACAAAGTGCAAACATCCGTCAAAGGTAAAACAAGTGGAGGGAAAGAAATATGAACTATAAAGTTTTGTCATACAAATCTTTGCTAGTTTTCTCCACAACGTTTCAAACGGTTTTGAAGAAGTTTTGTCTCTATACAAATATATGGAAAGGGTCTACAACACATCAAGAATGTGACAATACACCCTTGTGTGATAAAAAAAAAGAAAGATATCATGGTTAATTAATCCCAAACATCCTTGAGGAAACGAAACACAGGAAAACAGGGGCAGTTTCCTACTTTGCAAGAGCAGTCAAAGAGATAAGATATTAAGGGCTAGCAAGGAACTTTAAACATCCATCAAATTTAAACTGAAGGGAACCACTTGTCAAAGAATGAGTCTTTATTGTAATTAATGCTATTATCAGCATGGTATGGAGTTAGACTCCTAATTGTATTAGGTTCCTAAAATTTCTAGTTAGCAGTTTGTTGCATTTAATCATTAGTTAGAGTTTGAATAGGTGTCATAACAAGGAGAATTCGAGTTCCCCTCATTCTGGAGGAGGAATCTCAGAGCTCTATATATAGCTGAAGAGTTGATGTACAAAGGATTGGAAATTTATTGGAAAAAATCTCTGATATTTGGCTTTATGTAAAAACTCTGTTTTAGTAATACAAGACTTGGCTTTACTTCTCAGGTATCATAAGGAATTTATTGTTCAGAATGTTGTGTATTTTCCTCTCCTCGGTATTTCTAGTGGTATAGATATGTGATTACTTAGAAATCACTGATTGTGCTCTAATTTCCTTCACATATTTATAAACTATGTTGTCCTATATGTTTCTGGTGTATTCTGAATGGTTGAATTCTAAATGTCCTGACTTCCATGTAAGGTTGATATCATTGTTATGCTAAAACTGTTTTGACTCCATAAGCCCAATGGATAATCTTTGATTGCATTTCCACCACTCTCATTTTTCTATCTTTGTTTTACAAGAGTTAGCCATCTTAATCTTAATAAAAAACCATTAGTCCTTTGAGAGAGCCCTCTAACGTTGGGGAGGCGAAGCCTCATCCTAAAGTAGGTTTGAAATAGTTACTTAAGGTCTTCCTAGTTAGCAGCCTTCCAGGATCAAATTTTAAGATAACATGTGGATGAGAATGTTTGTCCAAAGCCTTGATGGAGAGACTAGAAAGTGGTTTAGAGAACTGGCCCCTAGGTCTATAGCAGACATTGAAGCATTAGATGATGTATTTTTGAGACACTGGGGGCATAAGAAAGACTTGCTATATTACCATACTGAGTTTGGAAACCTCAAGAGGGAAAATGGGGAATGTTTGCTTGATTTTAATAAAAGATTCAATCATATGTATAGTAAGATACCAATTGAAGTAAAGCCAACACCCACCTCTGCCAAACTCACCTATGCTAATGCTTTCGACTCTGATTTATGCTTGCTCTTAAGAGAAAAAATATGTGCCACTCTAGCTGATATGCAAGATGCAACTTTAGAGGTGGAGTCTAACGTTACGGCTGCAGAAAAGCTCAAAAGTCATGATGACAAAAGGATGCAGAAAGGTGAAGCTTCTTCTTCCTCTACTTCATCCTCAGAGCCTAAGTTAGCCAAAATGACCAGAATGATAGAGTCATTGGCTGCTGAGATATCCAAGCTGAAGGTTGAGTAGAACTTTGGGAAGGCAAGGCTTCCAAACACATTTTCTCCAAGGAATCCAAATCCATTTAGAAGAGTAAATGAACAATTGCAAATCATTCAGAGGGGTAAAGAAACAGATGAAGAACATAAAGTTAAGGCTCCTTTTCAAAACGTAGTCATGGAGGAGGAGCAAGTTGAAGAAGAGGATGAAATTCATTGCATGGAAGATAAAGGAAATGCTGCCTTTTTGACATTGGCTACCTACAAAGAGTCATTACTGCGGGACCAAAATTGTCGAAGGTGGGATGAAGAGGCTGTTCTACAAGTTGATGAGTAGTAATGGTATAATCTGAGGTCAAAAGAAAACAATGTCAAGGAGAATCCTGCCCAAAAAGCTGTTGTCCCAACAGAGTCACAGAATATCAGAAAGAAAAGACCAACAGCTGACCCAGTCATCCTCAAAGTACCAACTCAAGAGGTAAGAGGTCCTGAGAAGTCCCCTTCCCCTTTCAGTTTTGAATTAGAAGTCCAGAAGTTAAAAATATTTGTACCTCTATTAGAACTTGTAAAGAGTGAAGTGTTTAGGAAGCCTATCCTTGAGGCCCTTGAGATGAAAGCCAGACGAACCTCCACTGACTATGTCAATTTGCAAGATGATAAGCCTGTAGTTGTGCTTAGCCCAATGAGTGAACCTGTTGATGATAATTCTCCATCATTTTATGTCTCCTTGACCATTCATGACAAAATCCTCCACAATTGCCTGCTAGACATCGGGGCTAGCCACAATTTGATGCCCAAAGCTGTCATGGAAGAGTTAGGCCTTCATATCACCAAACCATATCATGATCTATTCTCCTTTGATTCAAGAAAGGTGAAATGTTTAGGATTGCAAAAAGATTTAGCCATTACCCTAACTCAGCTGCCCATGAAGAGCATGGTGATGGACATAGTGGTAGCAGATGTCCCTTCTAAGTTTGGCATGCTGCTACCTAGAGGATGGTTTAAGAGACTAGGTGGGACATTACAGAATGATTTATCTTATGCCACTATCCCAGTCTTTGGAGGAGAAAGCAGGAGATTGTACAGAGAAGCACAGTTGGCCTAAATAATCAATGATGAGAAGAATCCTTCTAATCACCCCATTTATGCTATAGACACTGATTTTGGAGCATGTATTCTCTAAATAGAAGAATCCCATAAGGCCTTATTGCAGTTAAATAAACTAGTGAATTAGGCCAAGGAAGAGCAAGGAAGTCAGGTTTGGGAGATGTTCTTTGATGGAGCATGTTCCAGGGAGACTGCAGGAGCAGGGGTGGTGCTGGTATCTCCAAAACAAGAAAGCACACATCTATCTTTTAAGCTAGCTTTCCAAGTCACTAACAACATAACAGAGTATGAGGCTTTGATATTGGGTCTTAACGCAACTAAAGATAGAGGAATCAGAAGCATAAAGGTGTTTGGAGATGTTGATCTGATTATTCAGTAAGTGAACACAACTTTTCAAGAAAAACACCCAAGGTTGAAAGCATACAGAGATGAGGTATGGAGACTCAAAGATTCTTTTGATAGTTTTTGTATCTCATATATCCCTAGAGTCAAAAATCAGCTTGCTGATTCCCTTGCTGTGTCTGCTAGCATGTTTATCCCTCCCATGCCTCCTAGACTAGTTTATGAAGTTCAGATGAAATATAAACCATCCTTGCCTGATAATGTCCAACATTGGAAAGTTTTCGAAGATGATGATGAAGTAAATAGGTTTCTACAAGTCATTGATGAGTTCTCTGAAATGAAAATTGACCAAGAGAATGAAGCCTTGGAAGGAAGCCCCCAACCACAACTTAGAATCAAAATTGGTAAAGATAGCATTGTCCAACTGCCCAACAATCATATACCTAAGGGTCTAGTTCCTTTAGAAAAGATGTTCGTTCAGAACAATGTGCATTATAAGGCTGCCCAAAAAGAAGAACAATCTACAGTCCATAAGCATAATATAGGTAGTCCAGATCATCCAAGATATATAAACCTGTCTACCCATTTTTCTGCTGCCCAATGTGCTGATTACTGCAATTTGATGAAGCAATTTACTGATGTCTTTTCCTGGGAATATAGTGACCTGAAAATATGATAAAAAGATCATCCATCATAAAATTCCTTTAGAGAAAGACACCATCCCTTTCAAGCAGAAGCTGAGACCAATAAACCCTTTGCTCCTTCCCCTGATTGAAAAGGAAATCAAGAAATTATTGGCTACCAAAATCATAGTCCCTCTCAAATATTCAAAATGGGTAGCCAATTTGGTAGTGGTGAGGAAGAAAAGTGGAGCTCTGTGTTGATTCCAAAAACTTAAACAAATGCTCTAAGAAAGAAAATTATCCCCTACCCAAGATGGAGCATTTGTTGCAAAAGGTCTCAGGGGCCAAAGTGATGTCTTTCCTGAATGGGTTTTAAGGGTTGTTAGACCCTAGATTGACCGCAGGCTGAAAAGGTAAGCTTCTAGGTCCACATCAAACCACGCTTAGCCTCATAGCTAGCCCTACGAGGATAGGAGAGGGCGCTCTCCGGGTCAATCTCAGCAAAATATAATCAGACAAGGCTTGAGATGATTATTTTACAACTAATCTTAGGCTAGGTATGAAGTGCAAGGATTTAATTTGAGATTTTGGGGGTTTTTTGTTGGAAAAAACGAAAGGCAAATTTGGGTCTGGGGATGAGGCAAAATTTTTGTAGAGTTCTGGTTGGGGCAAGCTAGGCAGTCGTTTTGATGCTTTAGATTAAATGAATGGATAGAAAAGACCGTTGAGGAGCTGAAGAGGGCAAGAGGCTACAAGAATCCTCTCCAAACAGATGAAAACATGTAAAAGTAAACAAAGTTTAAGGCAGAGCACAACAAACTCATCAATTCTACCTTTGTCACTCAATTTTGTTTAATTTAGCAAAGAGAAGGGAAATGGCATACATAAAACATCAATTAAATTACAATTGCATGAAGAAAAAAACCAACAAAAAAAAGAGCCACAAGGATCCCAACAAGTGCTGCAAAACCCTAGTCTTTCCTTTGCCAAAAATGTTGAAAATGGATGTACAATGAAGTGCCAAGCAATCCCGAGTGTCCAACCCTGAAATGACTGAGAAATTAAATGATATAGATAAGCCTAACTCCTTCCCATGCATCTAGGGGTTGATCTCATCATTCTAGGAGCTGTTTCAACCATATCTAAACAAGGAACTGAAAAATAGGCAATGAAATAACTTGCCTCTATATGTTAGGAAACTCATTCATTCACTCACATGTCACCTTTTGGTGAATGAATCTAATAAGACAAGTAAAAATGTGCCAAAATTACATCATGTTCATGAAATTATATCAAGTTAGATCAAGAGTAACATCAAGAAGTAAAACTAGTCAAAACTGGCCGAAATTCTGAGCTGAAGAGTGAAAAATAGGCCAAAATTCTCTATGCGCCGTGCCCAAAATCTCTATGCGTAGCACAAATTTGGAGCTGATTTTGAGGCCCTTCCCAAATTCCAAATTGCCCTCGTGATAGCTTTTTGGAAAGCCCTACCTGTCTACGTTCTAACCCAAGTGGAATTTCTAGATTTGGATGTCATTTGTTCCTCCAAATATCCAATCTCCCAACACTGCTTCCCGTGGGTGCAAAAGGTGGCAGAGAGGCAATGTTTTGTGTGTTTTTGACCCTTTAGGCAACCCAGAACTTGATGAAACCCTTAGGTAATTCATGAGAATGCATAAATTTGCATAAAAAATCTAGAAATGCAAAGTTTTCCTCCAGAGGATCTCCCAATTATAAGCGCGCGCCAAGTAGCGCTACGCATTGGGTAGGAAAATCTGTTTTGAAGCCAAAAAATTCAAAATTGACAAAATTTTCTCCAAACTTGCTGAAATTTGGATGGAAGGTCCATCATCAAGTATCATGCTTAAGAAAATAAGCTTTGACCAAGATTCGAAGCCTATCATCCCTTTTGCGTCGTTTTAGTGCTCTCTTTAGTCTTGCCTTCAGGATTTTGATCCTCGCTTTGCAAACATGAGTTCGTTCCCAATAATGATTTTTCATGTGCCTGAGCATGTCCTTGTCCTTGTTTGCCAAACAACAGCTTCTCAAGATGAATTTTTACTCTCTCGAGCCAAGACTCTTGATTGGCGTTGATCTCTTGCTCAAGCGAAGTGAACTCCACCCTCCTTCTTTGGGCAACTTGGCGGTTTTTCTTTATGTTTTTGCCACCTCTATGAGGCCTCTTGGGTGCATGTACCTCTGTGGGAGAGTCACTATGTGTCTCTTCTTCATGATCATATGACGGATCAGATGCCATCTCTACTAGTGGATGAACTGTCTTGGAGCTGCCTTGAACTGTCTTGATGCAAAATAGGTGATTTTATGGTATGCCTTGACCTTTGCCACCAAGGGGAACAATGATACAAGGGACTGTGGAGGGGGGAAAAGAGTGAGGGATTTAGGCACTGTTGGGATAGGGTTTAGTTAATGGAACATGGGTTAGGGATTAGTTTGGGGGTTTTGAGTATGAGACTAGGGTTTGGGAGTTTGAGTTTGGGGCTTTGGGAATGGGGAGAGGGGATTAGCGAATTTTGGGAATAGGGAAATCAAGGGAAAATGGAGTAGGGAGTGATTGAGGTGAGGGGATAACTTAGCAGCCAAATAATTAACACAAAAATCTAGTTTGATGATAAAAACACCATAAGACAACCACAAGCACTAACCTTGTATGAAAAGTAATGATGGAAGCCCAACTTACTTGTACAAGTGAAGACCCACGTGTTTTGAGCAATTTGGAGCAAGCTTTTTGAAGTTTTTGGGATTTCTGGTTGTATGCACTATACATCAAACCCAATGCGCTGCACCTTCTCTATGCGCCACGCCAGTGTAAATTTACACTGGAAATTGCAGCCCAATGCGTCGCGCGAGTTATGTGCGTCGCGCCACTTGCCCAATGGATTACACGTTTTCCAGGAGACTTTTTAAGGCCTTCCTAGTGTCCAAATTGGGTGTAGAATAGCTCGTTGGAAAGGTATTTGAGTCTACTTTCTCACCCAACTAGAATTTTTCAATTTGGGGTTTATTTACCCTGTCAAAAGTCAAATCTCCCAATACTGGTCAAAATGTGCCAATTGAGGCTTCCTCAAGGTAGAGTGTTGTTGCAATCAACGTCTGAAGGTGTTTAACAACTCCAAATTGAGCTCAGGATAGCTCATTGGAAATATATTTGTGTCTAGTTATCATTAGACGCATCAAACAAGTCATTTGGCCAACCAAACTAGGAGAAAACGTGATTTTCCCAAGGTCACTTCAGAGGTGTATCAATTCTCGCGAGGCAACTGTATTTTTGACATTTCTCTAAAACCATGACACTTGTGTAAAACGTGAAGGATGGTTTTTTTCCTTGGCATATTTTGGACAAAAACCTCTCTCATTGTTTCCAAGTTCATCTTTTATTGCTCAGAAACATCATCGGAGTAAAACCTATCCCAATGTGTGGAACAGGGGATTTGTTAAAATGGAGCGAAATGAAGGGGATAGGGGGCTTCTAAATTCTTGAGAAAATTATTGGAAGTAGGGATGGATGTTAGGAAGTAGAGGAAAGTTGAATTTCAAATATTGAGTGAGGGGAAGGGGTTCAAAAGGGCTAAACACAGGCCCAACCTAGAAAATTAACAAGTTGTAGCAAGAAACTAGGGTTTGTGCAAAAATGAGGAATTTGGAGGATCTCAGTGATGGGAAGTGTTTAAAAAGTTACATTAAGGATAGGGGATGGTGTATGAACATCAGGATATAATTTTTGCTAATGATTTGACCATCCAATATAAATTACCTTTGAAACCCTGGGCAAGGGAAATGAACTTTACCTGGGCACAATTTAAGAATGGACAAGGTGTAAAATGACCTAGTGGAACTTGACATGATGATGACAACCCTCTGAATGATAGTACACTCAGCTGAATGGTGACATGGACCGACATTTGGACAACTTTGAAAGGAGTAAAATCAAACCCTAGACCTAATACCTAGTGACCAAATTTTGCTTGAAGACTCACTGAAATGACAAAATTTGACCTTGACACTTTAAAATCAATCTGTAAGAGCATGTTTGATCACTGGAGGAAGGCTACAAAGACTGACACTAACAAGGGTATAATCAGGTTGTTGTACATCCAGATGACCATGAGAAGACTGCGTTCACCACTCCTTGGGGCAGTTTTATGTATTCAAAGATTCCTTTTGGGTTGATGAATGCTAGAGCCACCTTTCAGAGAGCTATGGATATAGCATTTGTGGGAGAGAAGGATAAGTTCATTCTTATCTACCTTGATGATATAACAATGTACTCCAGCAACCATCATGACCACTTACAACATTTGAAGAAAGTGTTCCTGAAGTGCAGAAGGTTTTGGATTTCAATCAATCCTAAAAAGTCATGATTTGCTTTAGAAGAAGGTAAGTTGTTAGGACATATTGTTTTTGTTGCAGGTGCCCAAATTGACCTAGGAAGAGTAAAAGCAATACAGACTTTGTCTGTCTCAAGATCAAAGAATGATATCCAGTCCTTTCTGGGCAAGATTAATTTTGTAAGGAGGTTTGTCCCAAATTTTGCAGAACTTGTGAAGCATATTACGTCCATGTTGAAAAAGGGGTCAGAGGTTAAATGGACTGATGTAGCAAGAAGATCCTTTGAGTCCATTAAGAAAGCCATTATGGAAGCTCCCACTTTAAGCAATCTAGATTACAACAAGGAGTTCCATATATTTTCATTTGCCTCAGATGACACCCTTGTAGCAGTTTTGATGCAAGCAGATGAAGAAGGCTCAGAGCATCCAGTGGCATTTTTCAGCAAAACCTTAAGGGATGCTGAGCTGAGGTATGATAGTATCGAGAAACAAGCATATGCGCTTATAAAGTCGTTGAAATCATTCAAAATTTACATTCTGCATTCCAAGATAATCTCATATGTACCCTCTGCTTCAATAAAAGATGTCCTAATGCAACCTGAGGCCAATGGGAGAAGGGCTAAATGGATTGCAAATCTTATTGAATTTAACATAGAATTAAAGCCCACTAAGCTTGTCACAGGTCAGGGCCTTGCCAAACTGTTGACTGAAGAAAATTGCAAAAGACTAGACATAAATCTTATGGGCTCAATTTCAGAAAATGGTCAGACAAAAGAAGAAACAGCTGAACCAGGAAAAAATCAGTCATTGGTAGAAAATATAGCTTCTTGTGATTGGTACTCTGCAATAGCTCAATTCTTGCTGAAGCTAGAAGTTCCTCCAGGTCTTAGTTTAAGCCAAGTTAGAACTATTAAGCTCAGGGCAGCTAAATATTGCATTCATGAAAATTTGCTCTACTGGAGGGATCCCTCTGGGATTCTACTAAGGTGTCTAGACAAAAAACAATCCATTGAAGTAATGCAGCAATTTCGTTCCAACATGTGTGGCAGACACCATTATTGAAAAACTACAGCTCATAAGATCCTCAGAGTTGGGTACTATTGGCCCACCTTATTTTCTGATGTATTTTTATTTGTTAAATCTTGTGATAGGTGCCAAATATTTGAAGGGAAGCAACAATTGAAGTCCCTACCCTTAAAGCCTATACATGCTAGTGGCCCTTTTCAGCAGTGGGGGTTGGATTTCATTGGAGAAATCAATCCACATTCCAGTGGCCAACACAGATGGATCTTAGTAGCCACTAATTATTTCACTAAATGGATTGAGGCCATTCCTACCAGAAAGGTTGATCATCATGTGGTCATGAAATTTTTGACAGAGAATATCTTCACCAGATTTGGTTGTCCACATAAATTAGTCACAGATAATGCAGCAACCTTCATGGAAAAATAATTGGTGGACATGTGCAATTCAATGGAAATTAAACTAATTCATTCCACCTCATACTACCCTCAAGGAAATGGTCTAGCAGAATCTTCCAACAAGAGTCTGATAAGGATAATTAAAAAGTTGTTGGAAGACAATAAAAAGAATTGGGATTCTAAGCTCAAATATGCACTATGGTTCAATAGAGTGACCACCAAGAAATCCATAGGGAATTCCCCATTCAAGTTGGTATATGGCGCTAAGGCTGTGTTCCCATTTCAGTTAAACCTCCCTGTGGCAAAGTTCTTACAAGAAGAGCATAATGAGGAAGAAGACATGGCTAAAAGGATCACTGATTTAGCAGAGGCACATCAAATCATAGAACAGCTGGTTGAAAGGTCTGCAATACATCAGAAGAAGATCAAGGAAGCTTTTGACAGAAGGACAAAAACAAACAATTTTTAGGTTGGAGATCAGGTTCTGAAGTGGGATGCACTGAAAGAAAAAAGGGGCAACCATGGGAAGTTCGATGTCTTCTGGACAGGACCTTTTATTATTTCTCAGATCCAAGGGAACAATACCTTCATGCTAAAAACTATGGGAGGAGAAGCAGTTTTTGATGGCCTAGTTAATGGGTGTTTTTTGAAATTTTATGTTATTTTTTTGGGTATACGACGAAAGTCCCACATCGACTAGAAGTGGGGAGGATCATGGGGGATCATGGGTATATAAGGATGGATAAATATCTCCATTAGTATGAGGCCTTTTGGGGGTAAAGCCCAAAAACAAATCCATGAGGGCTTAGGCCCAAAGTGGACAATATCATACCATTGTGGAGATATGTGGTGTCCAGAGTCCTTACAAGTGGTATCAAAGCTAGGTTCAAAGTTAGCTAAGTGGATGAGTCCTCAGAATGCTGAACGAAAGTGGTGGGCCCCGGTAATATCTTGATAGGATCCGTGGATGAGCTTGGTTAGACAGGCGGTGTGCTTCAGATTCTTCATGGACGTGTCCTGGTCCCAACACGGTGAAGAAGGAGTTGACCTGTGATAGAGAAAGCTCTCGAGGTAGGTGGTGCTCCATGTAAGGCATGTGCTTCCAACACATTGGAGTGGAGAATCCTAGTTGGTAGAGAGTGGATAGATGGATAATCGCTTGAGGGGAGGCTCGATGTTCCTTTGTTCGAGGGGATGATTGTTGGGTATATGACCAAAGTCCCACATTGACTAGAAGTGGGGAGGATCATGGGTATATAAGGATGGACAAATATCTCCATTAGTATGAGGCCTTTTGGGGATAAAGCCCAAAAACAAATCCATGAGGGCTTAGGCCCAAAGTGGACAATATCATACCATTGTGGAGATATGTGGTGTCCAGAGTCCTTACATGTTTAAGGTTTTTTGGGCCTTAAAGTTGTAAATATGTTATTTTATTGGTTTTAGTGTAGACTTAGTTAGACTCCATGCCCAATGGAACACTAAGAAGTTTTCCTAATTTGTTTTCACAGGAAAGGAAATGGTCTGCAATTCTTGAGATGTCACAGGGAGGATCTCATCCCCAGAAGGAGCCAGTGTTAGCTCTGCTACATACTTTGATATTTCAACGGTCAAATATAGGTCTGGCGGTGTTTCTTATGCTCACAAAGGACTTGCATTAGTCATTCTTCTCCTGCTCCTTCACTTCGATCACACTCTCATAACCCCAACTATCTATGTTCTTTCCTCCAAAACTCGGGATAAACTCTGTTTCTCCAAGCCCTAAGCACAAAGCTTAAGTCCCCGTAAAACATATTCATGTGACCCCGTGATCCATAGTCCATCACCACCTTTTGATCGCAGTCATTGATCACCACATCTTGATCTAACAGTCCCCGCTGTATTCAATGAACAATATGCCTATTTATTCCCTCCACCGTCTGATCATCCTCACCGCAATTGGATGGCACTCACTCCTCTCGCGTCCACGAGTTGACAACTTGTTAGCTCACAATCAAAAGCGGTTTCATTCTGCCCCACTACCACGCGTCACCCTACGGATGGAATCGCGCACCTTTGTACATTTACCACCCGGTGCCCAAAAGCGGTGTGACCAAAAGAATTTATCTCCTGTACATTGTTCCCACTTGTTAACCCCCCATGCGTCTCCTCCGCCTGATGACCGTTGGATCTGCCCACCCAAGATCCAATGGCTCTCGATCACTTTCCTCCTGACACCTCCAGTCAAGTGATCTTTGCCATTTATCCATTTGATCCAACGGTGGATGTCTCTCCTCTACCCTGCTTGTACGTCCACCATGCAATCCTCTCACCCTGACCATTCCATACTCTCGAAAGGATGAAGGTGGCCTGTTACCAGTACATGGAGCATTAGTTTCTCAACTACCACGTCCAACAAATAAGATGGCTAAGAAGGAAAAGGACATGCCTCAAGCAGATCAGGGCATTTAACAGTTATGGAAATTCTTCCATACGACACTCCACCTGCCAGAGAAGGACAATAGAGCACCCCAGAAGATCAAATTCATTCACTGAAGTAGGTAGATCGCACCAGAGACTCCATCAGGTAGTTAAATTGGTTGGTGGTCAATTATGACCCCTCCACACCTAGAATAGCAGAACGTCTTTGTGAATGAAACTCTATATATACCCAAAAAACAAATGTAATCAGGGTTGATGGTTGTTATCTTGATGTAAGGTTCAACTTCTGGAGATTGTAACTGCTTTGATACTTGCAGCATCTCGTCTTCATTTCTAGCTGATACAAGCTTCTTTCGCTATTAATTTCTCACTTTCCATTCCTATTCTATTCTAGGTTGTGCCTGTTATGAAATTTTCTTGAACTCTTGACATATAACATTAGAGGAGTTGTCATCTTACCTCTGTGTTAAAATCCTGTATGTATCAGTAAATGTGTTATTCAGGTTTCTTTTCACCTAATGCCAGAGAGATGTTATCATGTCTATACATTGGGGAATTAGATTTGCAGACCTCTTTACTGGTTGCAGCCAGCCATCACAGGGTCCTGTGCATCTGCTCATGTGGTCAGTATTCTCCATATTCACCCAATCCTTAAAACTATGAGAAATTGGTGGTCTAAAGCCTTGTAATATGGGGGTGTTCATGCATGTCTGAAGTCAAGCAAAGTAGGAGTGGTTATCTAGCTTGAACAAGCATCATTCCTTCCATTCTTCTATCTGCAACATTAAGTTGAATTAGTAATGTCCCGAGCATCTCCAAGCTACAACCTAGGAGAGTTTCTTGGGGAGATAATAGGCCCAATCCAGTGAGGTCAACAATATAAAGGAGGATATCCCATCCCGACATGAAGTAGAAAGTGTCATGTTCAAGATTGAGCTACTAACACCACTGATTAGATTTCTAAATTTCCCCCCACCATTTCTGGCAAGTACCCCAATTATTTTTAATCATAAGCTTGAAGGGGATAGCATATGCCTGCACTGTAAGTCATTCTTCAGATGAATCCGACCTAGTAAGTTTAACACGCCCTAGGAAAAATAAGCTCATGTTCGTCATGGTGATGAATCTGATGTTGTTTAACATTTTAATGAGTCCGAAAAAAGTGTAACTCGGTATCTTTTTCATGTTTAGAGATTTTGAAAAAGACATGGAAGATAAAACTCCACATGGCCCCTTTTCATACATCTGTGTCTCTCGAGCCTGAAAAGGTAGAAAATGATACTTGAGAGAACCGCTTGAGAATTTAAGTCAAGGAATACCTTTTTTGTAAATAGTGCATCCTAGCCAAAGAAGGGGTAAACTTAAACTGGGTGCACGATGTTTCGCATCCATTAACGAGTTCAAAATTACAAGAGCTCAGAAATATTTTAATGTATAAAAGGTTAGAAAAGATCTTGAAAGTAGAGACCCCATTTTATTCTCTTTCACAAGTCAAAAGGGAAAAATACTCGACAATCTTTTCATATGAGTTTTATGAGTCAAGAAAAGAGTTGAAATGTGACTCGGCATCATCGTCGAACATCCATCACCTGTCGCTGCGTAAAAAGATAAAGTGCATTATCCAATTCTTGAGGAAAAATAGGTCAAAACATTTACAAAACCTAATATTTCATGAAAAACTAAATAAAAGGGAGGAAAAGTAAATATTTTTTACCATTTACTATTTTACCTTGCTGTGAAAGACTTTTCACCCACTTTTTCCCTAATTGTTCCAGAGCAGATTGCGGGAGATCCGGGAGGTGGTTTGCTGAGCCATCAGTTACAGGTAAGGGCCAAAGCACTAAGCTCCATTTTCATACCATTTATTCCTATTTTCATCCATTTTTTGGATTTTTGAGGGAGGTTTTGTCAAAAAAAAATTCCCTTGATCAGCGTGACTTCCAGGCATGAAATTGCGCTAGCTAAGGGTGATTAAAATGGCCTATCACGCTATCGACGCAACTGTTTTTATAACAGGTGTGCTGACACCGTGAATAGGGAAAAGATAATTTTCCCTTCAAAACAACCATTGGAATCTAAATTTTATGGGCCAAAAATTATTATTGACTTAAATATATGGTTTTTGCAGGAAAGAATCATCAAAAATGGTAGACTGGAAATAACATGAGCACGAAGATGTGGAAACTCAAGCACTAAATTATCCAAATTACCTAAACTCTTTGAGGAACTATGGGTTCCTCAAGTCCTCTCTCACACCAGGGATACGTGCCCAACTTGAGCTAATTCAGTACCTGATTAGTCTCTGGTACATAAATCGGGTAATATTCATCATTAATGACCAGGAGTTGGAGTTAGAAACTTCAAACATATATTTCATCACATGACTGTCCCGGAGAGGGGAACTAGTCAAATTATATGGGTCACAACCAATTGGGGCAAGCATATCCATGTTGCTTGCCAAACATTGCCTTGAAGCCCTCAAATCCAAGAGCGACAAGATTGAGATTGCCACTGTGTGAGATTTAACACTAATAGTGCTACTATTGACTACCATTAGAGCAGCGGGGTCCCAGACAGTGCATGAGACTAACAAGTCAAAATTCCTATATGCCATTGACTGCATAGCACCAATGATCTTTAATTGGGTGGAAGCCATGAAGATCAACATAAAATTCCAGCTGAAAAAAGCTAAGGTGGGGAATCTGAAGCAACTTTTCTTCAGATTTGTACTAGTGACCTTTATCTTGGAACGGGTGCCATTGTTCGAGTACCAGTTGACTGAGGTAGATCCTCTGATTCCATGCAACCCGCAGATGGCCCGCTGGAGTTGTTTGATGCTTAATGTCAATGGGGACCGCATATTTCTTACCAGCCCGCCTTCTTTTCATGGCTACAACAATCACTGATTGTCATGGAGGATTGGCCATACAGTGGCACCAACTTCCATGGAGATCTAGACATGCCGCTGCCAGATGGAGAGGATTTTGGCGATGAAGGTAAAAAAAAAAAAAAATTTATTTTTTGATTTTTTTAATTGTTTTTGATATATATGTGTTTATAACATTTTGTTTTGTCAATGCAAATGTTGGACCAGAGCATTCTACTGGGATGTCCCCAATAGCCAGGCACGTCACCTACCAATTTGATGTTGTCACTCCTTATCAGGAGGGGAGTGACAACGAGGAGGAGATCATGAGGAACCTTAAGGGGTTGACTCATGGTATCCCAGACTATGTTCGGGTGGGAGATATTCCTCACCAGTACGAGAGACACACGGTGGGAGTATCGGATAGTATTCACCAATTTCTGACTCATGTCATACGAGCCATGTCATGGTACCACAATTACCATACTGATTAGTTCCTAGGTCCAGCATTTTATATTTTTGAGACCTGCGTGCCACAAATATATGAGGCCTGCGAGCCGCCAATGTTATTTTGAACACACATATTATTTTTTGGGGTTTTTATATATAAAACATTATGACCATATATATATATATATATGCTGTATTTTGTTGCTTACTATAGTACAAATGATTTGTTTTGGTTTTTTCACATGTTTCATAAAGGTCTATCCAACACATAATTAGCTAATACATCTGTCAATGTATTCATGCATCTTGGAATATGATGATATGTAATGTATTCAAAATGCCTTTCTAGTAAATAAATATGGAGATACATTCTCAATATCTAAGGGTTTCTGACAGAATATTGGCCATTGAGTTGAAGGACAACAAGCTGTGAATCCAAGTTGACAACCAGCTCTCGAATGTCAAGAGCAGTGGCTTCTGACAATAGTTTGATGACTACACTGTATTCAGCAATGTTGTTAGTTGTGCAACCTAGACGAATACTTTAAGATCAATTGACTCACCGTGAGGGTCATAAATATCCCATGTTGTAGATGATAGGTTTTGGGTACTACAGAAAGCACCATCAGTAAAACTAATGTGAGGAGTCATAGACATTTGCAAAGCAGGGAAAACATAGTAAATAGGAAAGTTGTTTGAAAACTAACGCTCGAAACAACACTATAAAAAAATGAATGATACACTAATGTCCACAAGTAACCATGCAAGATGGCCTAAGCATAGTACTTCTTGAAAGAGTCCATGCTGGGACTCGAGTAATCAATCAACACAGATGAACACCAGACTTTTACCATTGACATGACGAGTAAGCATCAAATCTACCAAATAATAAAGTAGAAATCTTATGAGGCGTTGCTCCCATGCCCCCTGGGTGACAAAGGTTTATGAGTCAAATGACAACCCTAGTGCAATAATGGGTAATCGGTAAAAATCGAGGAGGGAGAAAAATCTTGAATCCATGAAGGGATAAAGGTGCCCTCAATTGAAAGATCTTGACCATGTCAGGATAAACTGACACGTCAGTAGGTAGTGGAGAAGAAAACTACTAAAAACACATAAACATGGTTTTTGGGCTAGGCAGGAAGGAGGAACAATGATGGGTATCATTCCAAGGTTGTTCCTCGAGAGACATTACTTCCATGATACTTTCGTTAGCAAGAAAATTCACGGCTAAGGGATCAGGAGATTCCAAAGCACCAAACCATGGGGATTGAGAATATGTATCGAGTTAAGTCCTCAAACAGGAGAATCGAAGGATACAAAGCTTGAGACTGAAACAATCTCCACATAATAGATTTTAGCAGGACTAAGTGGCATAACCTCGCCCCAGGTATCAACAAGATCTGGTGAAGGTATGACCCAAGGATTAGATTTGACTGAGATCATGTTGAAAAAGGCAACATGAGGAGGTGGGAGCAAAAAAATTCCCATCAAGGAAAAATCTTTGAAAAGACCTGCCCCCACACTCTCATAGGGAACACCAGTGTGCTTGACATATAGAACATTGCCATTCGAGGAGGAAGAGGCAAAGAAGGATAGCTAGTTGACAGTGACAATATTCCCTTGATGGGGAAAATGAATCACATGGAATAGGGAGGAGGCTACAACATGCATATCATGGGTCCAGCTCTAGCCGAGTAGAAGATTATAATTGAGATTAGTGTCAACAATCTGTACCTTAACATGTATTGTCTTTCCCTCCAAAGTAATGGCAAGGTTATGTAAGACACTGAAGGGTCGCGAATTTCACCTGTCGAAAGCTTCCAAAGTGTTCGAGGTGATCCGGATTTAAACTGGAACGCGACAAATTACAGAGATAACCATATACACAAATATGCAGTGGAAATAATACTTCATTTCATTAATGGAAAATACTGAAATATGCTTACAATCAGAAATGGAAATAAACTAGCTAGGGCGATGGTAGCTTATCTCTGGGAAGAGATGTGTTGGCTACATGCCTCTGAACTCCCTTACAATGAGGCTCGAAGGCCTATTTATTGTTGAGAAACAATGAAAAACCCTTAACATTCCAAAACCTAACCCTAGGAGATGAAACGCCAAACTGTGGGCCCCGTTTGGGGGTAAGTTGGTACATCAACTTCTCGGGGTCGTAACTTTAGCATATGATCTCCGTTTGACATGTACAATAGCTCATTAGAAAGATCTATTCGAGCACTATCATTGTTGGAATGGGCAACATTGCCATTCCATGAACCCATGTTGCCCCTAGATTCCCCAAAAAACGTCGTTTAGGGCCTCAAAACGGCTCGGAAGTTCAGGACCCGAAAAACTGCTAAAAA
>APFE030325939.1:2801-119192 GCA_000404065.3 Pinus taeda | reverse complement strand
TGCATTTGTTTCATATTTCTTCTTCTCAGCCGGATCTGTAGGAGTTGTTGATGGAAAAGTATACCCTGTATCTATGATATCCCAAACTTCTGTACCAAGAGATTGAAGATAGGCAGTAACTCTTACCTTCCAATATACGAGGTTTGTCCCATCAAAAATCGGTGGCTTGATTGATGCTTCCCTCTCGTAGTTGCTCATGATGATAGATCTTCCTTCAAGCGATCAAGCTTCTCCAGAAGGACCTGCTCCGGTACCAATTGTTGGGAATAATATTGAGAGGGGGGGGTGAATCAGTATTATCAAATTCTTTTCAATATACCTTCCAGATTTATACTTTAATTTATTCTTCAGATATCGATCATTAGTTTGTATGTCAGTACCATATAACAATGAGCAAG
Source organism: Pinus taeda (assembly GCA_000404065.3). Taxonomy (NCBI): domain Eukaryota; kingdom Viridiplantae; phylum Streptophyta; class Pinopsida; order Pinales; family Pinaceae; genus Pinus; species Pinus taeda. Next base: position 118,794 of record APFE030325939.1, on the reverse strand, counting down.
AACAAGAAAGACAGATAATCACACCAAGGAACACCATATATAAGGTGGAAACCCAATGTGGGTGAAAACCACCTGCTACAATATGTCTCTATCGTCTTTCAATTAGAAACTTCTTTTACAATGATTTTGTACTGGTGCAGTCCTTTACCAGTACGCAGGCTGCAACCTGCAAAGAGCTACAACCCTCTCTCGTTTTCCAGTCTCTCCTAGAAGGGAGCTACAACCCCCTTTTCTCTTTTTACTTCTTTAAGGACCACGTTTCATGAATTTTCAAACTAGATCCATGGACATCAAATAATCAACAAGTACATATGAATAAAAAAAACTCCTTATACAATCAACCAATGAATCACCCAATTTCTCAGAATGTTGTAAATAGAAAGGCAATACCAGTAAACTAAACCCAGAACTCTGCAGCAAATAGATAAAAGGCAACCAAAAAATACTTCAAAGAAAAGTCTGCAACTTAACCAATATAAACCTACAGATATCCGAAGCTCTTATGTGTCTAAACTGCGCAGATCTGCATCTGATCTTTCTTGTGCTCTGCGTACTTCTGCTCAGATCCGCACCTGCACTGTCTGTCTGATAGCGTACCTCCGCGCTGTGTCTTCTTCTATGTTGCGTACCTCTCACTGTTTCTTCTGCTTCTCTGCGTACCCCACGCACTGCACCTTCTTCTTCGCTACGTACCCCGCACTGCGCCTTCTTCTGCATTGCGTACCCCCACACTACGCTTTCTCCTGCGCTGCGTACCCCCGCACTTACGCCATGGATCACCTACGAACTTCTGATTAGGGCCAAATTAACAGTCCTCCAATGTGCCACAGTCAGTCAGATCCACAGATCTGTTCATGCGCCCGAGAGATCACGACCTATCAAAAGATTCGCCTTAAGTTTTCTCCTTGATTTAGATCTAGCTTTTTAAAAAAACCAATCACCCAAAATTTTAGATCTTAAGATATTCAAATTTCACAAGTGTGTATCCAAGAGATCTCCTTTCCTGTTTATAGGAAAGCCTTTCACAATACCATGGTCCAAAACCATAGTAACACAATACCATGAACCCAATACCTTGGATCAATATTTTTAGATGCAAAACCATGGACCAAAACCATAGGATCAAATATGTCGGGCTAAATACCATGGACCATTCATAAAGATTCCCACGTGCACGCGCTTTTCTGCATTAGAGAGAGTGAAACTGGGGTCTGCACCTTCTGAACGGAGCACCTGCATGTATGTCCGCACTTCTTGGTCGGCGTACCTACGGGTCCACAGCTTCTCATAGGATCACCTGCGGGTATCCTTTTTTCCATGATTTTGAGTGCCTGAACTAAGATCTGCCACAAGAGTGAGTTGCCATCAAGTACAACACTTGTACCATAGAGCCAAACCAGAATCATAATGCCAACACGAATGCCATCAGATCTTAGCAAAGCAGATCTACGGTGGAGAGGTGACCGAGCAGGTTGGTGAGCGAGTGCAAAATAACCGTCGGATCTGACAAGGCAGATCGATGGTGGGGATTTAAAAGGCAGAAATTCAAACGCGAAAAGTGGATTTGATCAGTGATTGGATGATTTGGCTTGTGAAAGGCTTTACTGATAACACTGTTTAAACATGAATTCACATCTCTCATCGAGCGTTTCAGGCTTAAGGAGATTGATAGCGTGAGAGATCTGGGGAGAGGTTGGAGGTGAAAATGACAGAAAGAGAGCAAACAAGTTGATGACCATTAAAGGGGCAGAACACTATGAAATGACTCTAGTGACTGTATTAAATGACAAAACTCCATTGAAAATCAAAACCCTGTGTTTTTGGGGTTGCTGCAAGGTTTCTTCCTCACATCATGGTCCCAGAGGGAGGAGGTGAGGTCGAGACATCCGTGACCATCCTGATGGTTCTTTTCTTTGCAAACCTATTGATTAAATGAAATCATAAATGGAACAACTAAAACACAACTACTCTGTTCTACCCTACTGTAATGGACTGCAACTATTCGAGCAAATGAACACGAAACAGGAAACTTCTCAATTCACTGAGCAGGAATCCAGAAATTTGTGTTGAACCACTATAATGAACATGCATCTACTTAACCAAAGGAATAATCAAACCATACATCTATGCTAGTGCTAAAATGGAAATGAAGTACTTAAACAAATGAACAGAAATCAAGATTCTATGCTAGAATACAATACAAGAAAGAGGATCTTTGGCTGCTAGGGTTGGGCCCTAACCCAAGAGCTTCAGCCCTCTGAGTTATCTCAGTGCTGGATCAAATCAAAAATCATCTTCATTATCAAAAATTGCATTACATAAAAACTGTTACAAAGTAGAATTTTGAATCCTTGCTAATTGACTGACTGACTATCTAGCTGACTGGTAACTAACTAACTAAAAAAATGAGGTCCTAAGCCTCTCTATTTATACATCTAAAGTCTCAACAGCTTCCCTCAAAATTAGGAAGGTACAGCTCCCAACTTAATGGTAACTTTTCCTTTCATTTTCACTAGCTCAGTTGCCTTCTAATAGGGAAGCTGCTTGTACTTCCACTTGCTTGGTTGTCTTTCAGTACATTAGATTTGGCTATTTTTACTTTCAGCTAATGAAGGAATATTCGAATGGATGGGCAGTAAATGAGGAGGATTTACCTCCTGTAATTCCTCTCCCTTGTCCCATTTGAGTTTTTACCAAGGTATTTTACCATAGTTCCTTTATTTTACCTTTTATCCCTGCATTTCCCTTGCTTTTATCCTTTATTCTTGCATTACATGCACATTAGACCACAAAGAAAAATATCCAACTCTAACTCAACTCATAAGCAAAATATAAACAAAAGTATGCAATAAGTTGTGAGAATAGTTGGTTTGGCTAAGATAGGAGGTGAACTAAGGCTAATTAAGGCCCATATAATTACTTAATGATGAGACTCATCATCAGCCCCCTATTGAAAGTGTTGCTCATCCTCTAAGCAAATTAGTGACTCTGGTAGCCTCTCTGACATCTCATTATTTTGTTGTGGTCTTTTATTCTTGTTTATAGAAACCTGCTTTCCTTTCTTTTTCTTCCCACTAATATTCTCTGATCTTCAAGCTATGGAGCAGTGTTTCATCTCTTTTAGCAGGCATGTATATTATCATTTCTTATCAACTTAAACATATCCTCAAAATGTGTCCTTTCTTGCCCTTGGGAAGCAAGATATCTAAGTTTTAGCTGAGGATTACTTGCAATTAGATGTTGATTAGGGCCATGGAGTTTGATTGTTCAGCGGCTTCTCTATCCCTAAGGCCACTTAGCTCTTTTGTTTCTTGTTGCTCTTTATTTTTTTGTTCCAATGCCTTCTTTCTCTTATGTTTCAGCATCATGTTTCTTTGTGTTCTCCTTCATCATGTCCCTCTGTATTAGTTTCTTCTATATCCATCTCCTCCCCATCTATCTTTGTATCTGCTTTTTCTTGTTTTGTCTCCTCCTTACTAACAAAAGGACTAACATCATAGATGAAGGTTTTGATTTCATCCTATATTGGTAAGTCATTGAAGACTGTCTATGTTATAGGGATCCTGAGGTTTTGGAGGGCATAGCCTTTTTAGAGGAAACTGGCCACCTTTTTACTCACAGACCAACTACCTCTTAACCTTTACAACTTTTGATCAAATGATGCAGATGAGTGAGTGAGTAGGATACTTACCTGTGGCCTTAATGCCACGATGCAAGTGTTAAATATCAAAGGTGTTCCCAATGGTCATTCTTCTGCCTCTTCTGTTATCTACTGTATAGAGGGAGTAGGAGTGTGTGTGAAGGCAGGGATGATGGTAATGGATTAGGTGATGTTGTGGAAAACATAATCATCTCCTGAATTGAATTAGTGAAGTGAAAAAACCAATGGAATTTATGGAAGAATGCATGGTAAGGAGTGGGGAAGATGAACATATGCGAGACAGGGCCCCCTTTGGATCTTCTCTTTGCTCCTTGATTGTCTTTCTCATCCTCCTACAAACAAAAATTATGTTTTTTTCTTTTTCTTTTATTATTTTATTTTTTTGAAAAACATCTAGGTTGCCTCAGAGAGGTTTTCACCCTAGGTATCTGCCTTGGGCACCTCAAGGAAGGTTTTCACCCAAGGATCTTCTTTTTATTTCCTTTTTTCTCATCCTTGGGCTGCCTCATGGAGGTTTTCAACCCAAAGATGGGACTCAGGTGCCTCATGGAGGTTTTCACCTGAATCCTTATTCTGTCTTTTCTCTCTTTTTTAGTGACCTGATGAGGGAGGAGTTGAAACTTGCTCCACCATCATCACTATCTTAATGATGTTGTCAATGAACTCTTGTTTAGATGAAGGCCACTTGTATAATTTCAATCTGTGCCTGTTAACTAGCAATGGAATGGCTTCTTCATCTATAGTCATGATTCACACTAAACCATTGTCATGGCATCTTTCCACCACATATGGTCTGAGCCATCTTGTTCTTAGCTTGTCCTTGAAGCCCTTGTACCTTGAATCATATAATAGTTCCCAGTCTCCTTCTTGAAATAGCTTCTCCTTGATATGCTTTTCATGCCAAATCTTTCTCTGGAGTTGAATTATCTCTATATGGAGGAGGGCCTGCATTCTGAATTCATCTAGGCCATTCCAATGGAATAGCCTTTCTTTTTGTTCATGACTAATATCTAAATCTAATTGGGTTGTCATCCTCAATGTGTTATTTCAAATTCAATGGGCAGCAAAACCTTTTTTCCATAGACCGGCTCATAGGGTGTGAATCTAGTGGTGGTCTTCCATGTATTATAGGCCCAGGTGGCCTCAACTAGTCTCTCAGCCCAGTCCTTTCTGTTGTTGTTCACTACCTTGGTTAGGATCTTCTCCAATGCTCTATTATTCACCTCCACTTGCCCATTAGCTTGTGGATGATAAGGAGTGGAGGTCCTATGTTTGATCTTGTGATTCTTGAGCAGTTCATCGATCATGCTGGAGGTGAACTGGCTGCCTTGGTTTGTGACTAATTGTCTAGGGTACCTAAATTTGTAGAATATGTTCTCCCTAAGGAACTCCACCACATTTTCTTATGTTGTTGCCTTGATTGCTTTGGTTTCTTCCCACTTAGTCAAATAATCAGGGCACATAATGATGTTCTGTTTTTTCTTTGAGAGAGGTTTGATAGGCCCAATGAAGTCAATACCCCACTTGTCAAATGGCTCTAAAGTCACTTGAGACTGTAGGGGCATTTCATCCTGTAGAAATTTTGAATAATAAACACATATTCAATGGAGATTATCCTGATCATGTACTATTGCGGAATACATACACAATACATAAGCTCCTCTACGTTGATCACCAATATAGCAGCATCAATAACAATAAAACATCAAGAGCATGCACACATTAGCACAGTATGTAACTCGGGGAAAGCTTACAGCTGAAAACCCCACACTATCTATATATTAATGATTGAGAACATGTAACATTACAATAGTCAATACTTATCACAAGTATCCAGCACTATATCCACCTGTTACACACAATATAGCTCAGATCTGATCTCCAAATCTATTTCACTGCTTGCCTGCCTCCACAGCTCAATACCTACTTAAGAATGGATGAGAATGGTTGAACCAAACTCGTATTTACCTCAAAAGAATCACTCACACTGGGAATCACGTGAGCAGAGGCTATAATCACTTGGTATTGGCCAATTCTCATTGGCATAACTCAATCCCATTGATTGTGCAAATCCTCATGCAAAACTATAGTCACAACTGATAGCAATTTGATCCTCTAACACCTGTCCCTACTGAACTGAACATGCACTGACATGCAACTGAGTTAACTGATGTGTTCTTTAGTTGCACTATGAGTTAATAATTAGTTTAACAACTCATCATTAGTCTATTTGCAGTTAGACTAATTACAACTAGTTTAACCAAGTCAAACTAAACACAACTCCATCAACTCCACAATCAACTCCACCAAACTCAACTGATTGAGTTCTAACTGAAGTCATGTATGCAACAACTCAACTGACCCACAAAGAAAACGTATTTCCTTCTGACAGCTGCATGTGCCACATCTGTAGCTCAAACTGAAGTGCTCCAAGAGAATAAGATAAATTTTATAGTCTAAATATTATTATAAGCTAATAATATTTGACTGCTCTATAATTAGACTTGACAGTGTCACCGCTGTTGTCTAAAAAATAGAAGTCCATCTATTTTTTGCCAACTTGACCAATCATCCATAAACAGCATCCTGTAACTCATAGACATGATCCATATGTCTAAAAATAGACATATTCTAAAAATAGACTTTGCGCCATAATTTTCTTGCGGGCCCACTTAGTGAAGGCGACTCTTTTCACTAAGCTCCATCATCTTGTTGCAATCTCAACAGAGGCTTCTTAGTCAACTCTTACACCAAACTAATTCCCTGCTCTCACCTTCTGCATGAGCTATGGCTTGCAAGGGTCCAACACCACTATATTACCCTGATGTTTTAGCATCAAACTTACACCACAATACTCCCCTAAGGTTTTAACGTCAAAATTATATGCATAAACCACCATTTACAAGTATTATTGCACACAGTAGAAACAACACTAGTGCCTATGAACTAGTCATCACAACGCAGAGTTCCTCCAAGTATAATGTGGTCTCTTAGTAATTTTTCTTCTTTACTTATATTCGAACGTCCACAATGATGAGGGAAATTAGTAGAAGCGCTCTTTCTAACAACCCCAACGACAAAGTGATTTGATTTACCAATGACATCTCAACATCTATTTGTTTAATAACAATCCTCTTCAAACTCTTCTCTTTTACCATAGGGGTTTCAATAGCCATTCTTTGTTGCACCCTGCCACACAGCCAAGTTTCTTGATTTTTCCATTTTCTCAATTTCTAGCTTTCTTTCATGAATATAAGGTGCAAAACTAATTTTCACACTTTTATTAGAAATTATATGGTGAGGGTCATATTGTGTTGTGAAACCAGCTCACAAAATAGAAGAAAAGATAGATCAATGAATTAAAAATTATCATCTTTGAGGGGGAAACCTCCTTTACATTACATAAATGAATAATTCTTGGATGATACAAATGACAAGACCTCCTTTGTACATATAGGAGTCTAAGGGGTCACAATATAATGAGATTCTACATAACAAGAATAATTTAAGGGCACAACAATAACAATCAAGGAAAAATTTAGGGGCTAATATTCACAGGTGGGCTAATTTCTATACTTTTTCCAAAAAATAAATTCGCTAATTTGCATTTTTTTCTAAAAATGATTTGCCCAAGTTTTGTAGTATAAAATTATTTTACCCTAAAATCGCCAACAAATTATGTAGAGACTATATAAAATTATTAGAAATTTGAATATTTTTATAAAAATATCTCCAAACATTTTACAGATTGCATATTATGGACTAGTGGGATTCGCCAAGGTTTCTAAACTTTAAGATAAATATCCATCCTTAAAATTTTCCTTGGGACTCAAGTCTCCACAAGTTCACTTGCTTTCAGCACTTAGCCATTTTCCTAAAAATCTATCTGACCGAACAACCCTCTTCCACCAAACCCTAACTAAGATGCACTATGCAATCTCATCCCTCAGTGACCCTAATTTGTTTCTCGAAACTATGTAGTACTTGAGGTTGTCCCCAGTTCAACTGCATTACACAATCCCAGAAGTGAGCAGCCTGTCTATGTCCCAAAATTGTGCAGAAACTGCCTCCATGTCCAAACTAAACTGCGCATTTCTCAAGCACATTCATTAAGCCACCTTCTTGTCTACCAGAAACCTTCACTACTCTGAGACCTAGGTCTGTACCATTCCCAAAAACTCCGCAGACATGCCCAACTAGTCCTCTGCTACCTTTCCCTGCACTATTCTCCAAAATTACGCAGACATGCCTAGCTAACCCTTGCTTCCTTGCTTTGCACTGCCTTTAGAAACTACACAGACATGTCTAGCAGTTCCCCTACTTCTTGTCTTGAACTGTTCTCCAAACTTGCGCAGTCATGCTCAGCAGGTCTCTTACAGCCCTATCCTGCACTGCGCTTAGAAAATGCACAGAATTTCCCAGTTGTCCCTCTACAACCCCACTACAACCCCACTCTATCTTCCCTCTGGAACATGCGTAGAAGTGCTTCCCCTCAGGGTCCCACCTTGCAACTAACACTAGTGACCTTCATTGTGCAATTCTGCCTCCTAGTGGTCACTGTACAATTTTTCTCGACAATGAAGGTTGTCCTTCTAGAGTTCCTCTTTCCAGCTTGAGTCGCACTCTATGTTGTCTCAGTGAGATGTCCTCCCTCCTTGTCACCCGGAACACAAGAACAATGCATCATGCTAGACTAGGAGGATTGGGATTTGATGTCGTCCTATCATGAGTGAATTGCAGGAACACATACACTGGAAAATCATGGCGAGATGACGGACGGGATGAAGAAGGAGCGCACATGCTAAAAGACTTGCTTGCAGCTGGACGAATGTACCAAGCATATCAAGCAACAAGCGAAAGTAACACATGAATTGAACCATCAAGCAAGACCAAGACCACCAAAGATCCCGCAACACTATTCCATCCGGAGGAAAAGACAAAGCACACCAAGAGTACATCCTTCACTCAGCAGCACAGTAGCTTGACATGGACACCATAGTTAGCCTGTACATGTCAGCAGTTTCATGTCGAGTTGTGTCATGAGATGTCTTAGTCACATCACCACTATGGGACATATCTGTTGTAACTGAATGTAATGTAAAGTGAACTCCAATGGACGTACACAAGAATTCGAAGAGTCATGTCAGTTGAAAAATCATGGGAAGTTGAACAGTCACGAGGGTAGTCCAAGAGTCACAAGGGTCAAGCATCACCCTTGGCTATATATACTCCTCATGTTATATGAGTAAGGATTTTTCACCTTGGCTCCTCCCACATAGCCTTGAGAGTCTGTAGTTTGTTCTTTAAGGAGCGAGGAGTGGCTCCAATGCCCCACTATTGGGACTAGTGATGTATGGTGTACAGATGTGTCTTGGGAATTTTGCTTAATTTAGAAGCCTATTAAGGCCAACACATTTTCACAGATGTTTTGTAGATTTTTGTAAGACTACTCTTTAAACATTCGTAATACATCTTTTCTTAACCTATACTAAGATAGTTGAACTACTTTGGTTATTTTAGTACATACATTATTGAATATGTGTTGTATTGTTTATCACTGTTGTCTCGTCCATGTGGACTACTCTGTAGGAAATTAGACATACCATTCTTATTTATTGATTATAACAATCATCACCTCCATGTGGATTACTCTATTGTATGGTGTACATATTTTCCCTTGCACTTTGGTTTTAACAACTACCACATCCGTTGTAGACTACTCAACTGGATGTTGGAAACCCTTGTTGCTTCACATGCGTCTCTCCCTAGGTGGTACTATTATCTCTCATCTAGAGGCTCACTTTACTCTCTCCCTTTACAGTAAGAGAACTTAGACACAAGTTACATTATGCACTCACTAGGCACCCTCACCTCACTTTTTGAAGATACAAGCATAACACTCTCATGTGTTGAACAACAAGAGCTAAGGAAAATCTCTAAGATAATGGTAACCGAGTCATCATACAGGATGGGACTCCTACACCAAATGGTGTGAGGTCTAGTTGGGACTTCATACTAGAGGGGATTCCTAAAGGTTGACATGTCCAACACCGTCAACAGATCTGTAAAGAGATTACAAGAATAATTGTACAAATTATTATTGTAAAAGAGGATTGAAGTCCTCATTATTTTTTATAATATAAATTATTCATTTATTTCACATTTATTGTTTTGTTTATAAGTTATATTAACTCGCATAAAAAATAAAAATTGTAAAATAAATATTGATTCACCCCCATCTTAGTATTTCCAACACTTTGAAGTCAATTTTTCTATAGGTACTTTGTTCAAAATCACATGTCAAGTCCTTAGTTAGATAACTCTCTCCAAGACCTTTCCAATGGTATGAGACACTTCTCCTAACTCCACAGGAATAAAGAAGAAAATGAATTTGAAGTGAAGATGTTGCGCAAGGTTCCAAAAATTTTCAAAGTTCCATCCTTCAGCAATGTATCTGGGTCTCAACAATGTATTTGGATACTTCAACATATCTAGCTTCTTTAAAAAATCTGGATGTTTCAGCGTATCTAGATGTCTTCAGTATATCCAGTCCTTTTCAATGTATCTAGTTCTCCAATATATTTGGATTCTTCAAGTATATTTGAATTCTTTAACATTTGTTTCATTTACCACTGAGTTTGTTATAGGCCATTTTGTTGCATTTGGTCAATAGGCTTGCAAACCAGATCAATCCACATCCCTGAACATGTTGTCATCATCCCTACACAAAGCCCTAAGCATGACCTTTCGAAAATGTATGAGTTTCTGAGATTAACTACTCAAAATCAATATTTTAAGCCCCAGCACACCCAGCCCCTTTAGAGACCTATGTTTACCACTGGTTTCTTCCTTCTGCACTAGTGTTAATCAGCAGCAACTTACTCCTTGTTGGGGGTGCGTTGATTCTAGAAATTCAGAAATATTAAAAATATTTCTGAATCTTCCTCTTCTAGAAGCTTCCAAGGGTTATTTTAACCATTTACCTTGGATAAGAAGCTTTAGTCCTATCTTATCCTAGCTTGGAGACTTCACCTCTTATCTCTTGAGCTCATTCTCCCATATTAAGTGGATCTCAAGCCTAGATTGGTAAATGGATAATAATTCCTAAACTACCATCCCTCTCCTATAAATTTACTGCCATCTACAACATAAAGGTTGGCTTTTGGATACTGATCATGCCCTCATGTTGTTTCCTTGAATATAAGAGATCCATCATATTCATGCATTAGGGTGATATAGAGGTGTGATTTGTCACAAGGAAGGACAATTCAACTTAGGGAGATCAACTACTATTCTTGGTTTTAAAATCTCCCCTATTTCTATTAATACAAAGAGTATCATTTTTTCGTATATGTGTTTTGTTACATTTGCATTCATGTATTTCATTTCCTCATTGATTCATTGAATAGAGTAATTGAATTACGCTATGTAGATGTTGTGGATCCTTGGCTTCTTTTATTTTTATGTGCAAGTTCTAATTATAGCAAGCAGAGCTATGATTGGAACTTACAAGCAAGAAGGAAAGTAAAGCTTGCGACAGATTCCAAGTAGGCTTCTTTCCCATTATTTAATTTCTCTAAGAAAAAAATTATATTCTTTTCCTTTTGTTGTTTTAGACCAGTCCACTAGGTCTAGGGGAAATACTTTTGTCTACAATCTAAATTATGCATAACAAAATCAAAGAGCTAGATTCATTCTTCAACATTTGGACATTCAAGTATGCAACGATGCGACAAAAAGAGTTCTCAATAAAATCACCAAATTTCCAAATTTATCCACTATCCAATAAGTGCACCCAAACTAACTTGGAAATATAGGTAGGATGACAAATGGCACCAAGTGGCAGAAGATGATGGCGTGGTACTTTGAGGTGTGGAAATGTGACATGCATATTTGGACTCCACATAAGCCTAAGGTACACTTTGAACCACATCCTTCACTGTCACTGCCTCTTGGACATTATACAATCTCTTGTTGGTTTGTTGTTGGCAAGGAAAATCCTTCAGCATTTGGTTCTCACGACATCTCCAACACTTTAATGTCATTTTCTTGAACTCTTCAGCCTCTTCTCTTTTTGTTTTAACAGACCAATCTCTATTAAAAGTGGGGGAAGTTCACTAGAAGTCACTCTCGGTGGGAGTGATGAACTTGATATCTTTCCCCATTTGTCTATGCCTAAATGGTTTTTCCCCTTTTCCTTTAAAATTGGTCCTATCATTTTTCTTCTAGTCTGATAAGAATTCAATCCTCTGTTTAGATTGGTCCACGGAAAAACTTAAGGATGGAAAATTATCTTAAGGTTTAGAAAACTTGGCAAATCTTACTAGTCTCTAATATGCAAACTATAAAATGTTTGGCAATATTTTTGTAAAAACATTCAAATTTATAATACCTTTATGTTGGTCTCTATAATGTTTTTGTGGTTTTTAAGGTAAAAAAATTTTATAATATAAAATTTGGGCGAGTCATTTTTAGAAAAAATGGAAATTGGCGAATCTTTTTTTTTTTAACCATGGAAAATTAGTCCATCTGTGAATACTAGCCCCTAAAATTTTCCTTGGGCTGGTCATACCAATATTTGGCGTTCTGGATGGTGTCCTCCAATGTCCTTGGCTCATCAAACTCAATCCTCACTTTGGTAGGATTGTGGTAACTCACAGAGGTATATGTGGATCTTCACCTTCTCATCCTTAATATATGGCACATACCTCAACAACTCCAAAAATTTGTTGGTATAAGCATTGAGGGTAAGCTTCCCTAGCTTATGTTCATGGAATTATTTAATTTTGTTGTCATAGTACCTCACAAGCAAGTACTTCTCACGGAAATATTTTTCAAAATTTCTCTATGTTATTTCCTTCTCTTTGATTCCTTCGACATTTCTCACATCTTCCCACCATATGTTAGCTTTTCCTTCAAGTTGAAAATGGCTACCCTGGCCTTCATGTTTTTAGAGTAGTCATGGACTTTGAAACGTTTCATTAAGCCCAATAACCAGGCTTCTACTTCTTCACTTTTCTTAATTTCTCCATCAATGGTAGGAGGTTTTGATTTCTTAAACTCTTCTGGAATTATACTTTTCTCACTCCTCTTTTCTTATTGTGTCTTCTAGTTGTAGCACTAGACAATTGGTCATGGTTGTTTATCTCTCTTTCCAAAGTATTGAATGGAGTTTTTGTTGGGTGTGGAGCCTAATTATCTTCTGTATTCAAATGTTTCAGCCAGATTTATACCCCAGGAAGACTATACACCCCTCCATGTCGGGGGGTGCAGGGGGGACTTCCCTCCCACCCCGCGGGGGTCCGAGAGGGGGGCTAATATCCCTTGGCTGGGGGGTCCGAGGGCCAGCGGTCCCCTGAAGCTAAAAATACATGTAAAATTTCCTTGTAAAAGTCTAGTAATTTCTATTCAATCTAGGTCGTTCATTAGGCGGATGATCTGACAGTAGAAGTTACGTTTAGTGTAGGGTTTTTTTCCCTAGAAGAAAAGCCCTCACTACATATGAGGGAATTGTATTGCGCCTATGTAGATCTGTATTTTGAGTGAAGAAGAGAGAGGAGATTGAGAGTGAAGAGGGAGTTACAGTGGATCTGTTGTAGGTTGTATCTCTTTAGTTTGCTGGATAATATAATAAAAGGACTGGTTTTTTCTCCGTGGACGTAGCCCAAACTAGGTGAACCATGTATATCTGTATCTCTCTTGTTCTATGTGTTTTATGTGTTTATATTTCTGCAATATTTTATGTGTTCCATTTCTCTGTAATTTATAATTTTCTAACAACTGGTATTAGAGCCGAAGGTCTATTTGGCTGATAAACTCGCAAGAGAGAAGGGTTCCTAGTTCGAGTGGGAATAATGGCGGAAGATGGTAGGTTTAGGGTCGAAAAATTCAACGGCCAAAACTACCAGCTGTGGAAGATGCAGATGGAAGATTATATGTATCAGAGAGATCTATACCTACCATTGAGCGGAAAGACACGACGAGTATAACAGACACAGAATGAGATATTCTCGACAGAAAGGCACTTTGAACAATACGGTTGTGCCTAGCGACGTCAGTAGCGTTTAATATTTCAAAGGAAATGACAACAAAGGGTTTAATGTTGACATTAGCCAAACTATATGAAAAATCCTCAGCCTCAAATAAGGTATTTCTTATTAAACATTTATTTAATATGAAGATGTCAGAAGGTGGATCTATTGCAGACCATTTAAATGATTTCAATACAGTTACAAGTCAGTTAAGTTCTGTAGGGGTAAATTTTGATGATGAAGTTAGGGCTCTGTTATTTCTGTGCTCATTGCCAGAAATTTGGAATGGTTTAGTTATGGCCATTAGTAACTCTGTCTCTAGATCTAGTACTTTAAAGTTTGATGATGTTGTCGGTGCAATCCTTAGTGAGGAAATGCAACGGAAAAGCTCCGGTGAGACATCAAGTAATGCTTTGACTGCAGAGACTAGGGGAAAAAAACGGAAAGAGGAAAGAGCCCAGGATAACGTAGTAAGTCAAGAAAAGGCAGATCCAAGTCCAGATCAGGGATAGTGTGCTGGAAATGCGAGAAGAAAGGACACCTTAAGAAAGACTACAAGTCTCAGAAGGGAAAAGAAGGAGACACGCAATAAGAAAATAATCATGAAGCGAATCTAACAGGTGATGCGTTGCAATATGCTTTGATTCTTTCATTAGAAAATATTATTGATGCCTGGGTGGTAGATTCAAGGGCCTCATTCCATGCCACACCTGATAAGAAACATTTTCATGATTATTTTCAAGGAGATTTTGGATAGGTTCGATTGGGTGATGATAAACCCTGTAAAATCGTTGGAATGGGTACAGTTTTCATAAAAAAACTGAATGGAAATCAATGGCTATTGAAGGAGGTAAGGCATGTTCCGGATCTAAAGAAAAATCTAATTTCAAAAGGGCAGTTGGGAGGTGAAGGTTGCAGTACTTTCACAGATAAAACCTGGAAGGTCATTAAAGGATCCTTGGTAATAGCAAAAGGAGGAAAGGTTGGTACATTGTATTTATGCAATGGTATTTCTAATTCTGATAATGCTTTAAACTCTAAGGAGAAGATACGGCATTGTGGCATCACAAGCTCGGGCACATGAGTGATAAGGGGATGCAGATTCTTCACTCAAGAAATTTGTTGCCAGGTTTGAAGCGTGTTGATTTAAAATATGTGAAAATTGTGTTTATGGAAAACAGAAGAGAATCAGATTCCTTAGAGTTGGGAAAGAAAAGAAGAGCGAAAATTAGAGCTTGTGCATAAAGATGTATGGGGACCTGCTCAGGTGTCATCTCTTGGTGGCTCTCGTTATTATGTTACTTTTATTGATGATGCAACCAAAAAAACCTGGATTTATTGTATTCGAAATAGATCTGATGTATTTGATACTTTCAATAAATGGAAAGCTTTGGTTGAAAATGAGACATAAAAAAGGTTGAAGTGTCTCAGATCAAACAATGGAGGTGAATATTGCAGCAAAGAGTTTGATAGGTACTGTTCAAAGAATGGAATTCACAGAGAGAAGACAGTTCTAGGAACACCACAAGAAAATGGTGTGTCAGAAAAGATGAACAGGACAATCATGGAGCGTGCAAGGTGCATGAGATTGCATGCAGGATTGCCTTTACAGTTTTGGGAAGATGCTGTAGATACTGCTGTTTATCTAATAAATAGAGGGCCTTCAAGTTCCTTGGATGGTGGTGTTATGGAAGAAGCATGGATAGGTAAAAAGGTAAACTACTATTTTTTAAAGCCTTTTGGTTGTGAGGCCTTTGTCCATATTGATAAATAAAATAGAACAAAGCTTGAGGCAAAGTCAAAGAAATGTACCTTTATTGGATATGGTGTTATTGATTTTGGTTATCGATTATATGATTATGAAAATCACAAAATCATTAGGAGAAGAGATGTAATATTCAATGAAAAGGTCTTGTATAAGAATCAGTTGCAGGAAAAGAAATAGGAAAAAGAAAACAAGGAATACACAGTTCTTGATAAAATCACTGAAAAAGTAAAGGTGCCTGAAAATAATAATAATCAACAACCACAACAACAGCAACCATCACAACTACAACAGGCACCCCAAACACCTGAAAATGGTGTTAGAAGATCTACCAGGATAAGTAGACCCCCTGAAGGATACTCTCCTTCATTATATTATTTATTGTTGACTGATTCCGGTGAACCCGAATGTTATGAAGAAGCAATGCAGGTTGAAAGCAGGAAGAAGTGGGAGGTAGCCATGGAAGAAAAGATGGACTCCTTAATGCATAACCAAACTTGGGATTTAGTCAGGTTGCCTGCAGGAAAAACTACATTGAAGAATAAATGGGTTTACAGGTTGAAGGAAGAAGATGGAGGAAAACAGAAGTACAAAGCTAGACTTGTGGTGAAGGGGTTTGCACAGAAGAAAGGTATTGATTTTGATGAAATATTTTCTCCCGTTGTTAAAAATGACTTCAATCAGAACTAATTTTGAGTCTTGTAGCAGCTGAAGATTGCATCTTGAGCAGTTAGATGTAAAGACAACCTTTCTCCATGGGGATTTGGAGGAAGAGATATATATGCAGCAGCCACAAGGATATGAAGTGAAAGGGAAGGAGAAACTTGTGTGCAGGTTGAAGAAGAGCTTGTATGGCTTAAAACAGGCTCCAAGGCAGTGGTATCTAAAATTTGACAAGTTTATGTCTGAACAAGGTTATACTAGATGTCACTCTGATCATTGTGTTTATCTGAAAAAAGCAAAATGATGGCAGCTATATTATATTGTTATTGTATGTAGATGACATGCTTGTTGCAGGATCTAACATACAGGAAATAAATGTGCTCAAAAGAAAATTGACAAATTCATTTGCAATGAAGGATTTGGGAGCTGCAAACAAATCCTTGGTATGAGAATAACTAGAGACAGAAAAAATCGTAAATTAACATTGTCTCAGAATGAGTACATACAAAAGGTGTTGAAAAGATTTAATATGCACAATGCAAAACCAGTTAGTACACCTTTTGCTAGCCATTTCAAACTTAGTAAGGAAATGTGCCCAAAGGCCCAAGAAGACATGGATTATATGTCTAAAGTTCCATATGCATCAACAGTTGGAAGCTTAATGTATGCAATGGTCTACACAAGGCCTGATATTGCACATGCAGTGGGAGTTGTAAGTAGGTACATGAAAAATCTAGGAAAGGAACATTGGATGGTAGTGAAATGCATTCTCAAATATTTGAAAGGTAACATAAATCAAGCATTATGCTTTGATGGTTCAAACATTTCTCTAAAGGGATATGTTGATGCAGATATGGCAGGTGACAAAGATAATAGGAGGAGCACTACATGATATGTATTTATTGTAGGTGGAACAACTATCAGTTGGGTTTCAAAAATCCAAAGTGTTGTTGCACTCTCAACAACCGAAGCAGAGTATGTTGCTGCTACAGAGGCTCGTAAAGAAATGATTTGGTTACAAACGTTTATGGGTGAATTGGGTAAGAAGCATGATATGGGCACGTTATACAGTGATAGCCAAAGTGTCGTTCATCTTTCAAAGAACTCAACATTTAATTCCAGGACTAAACACATATAGCTCAAGTACCATTTCATATGATCAGTGTTGGAAGATGGAGAGTTGAAGCTGGAAAAGATACACACTAGCCAGAATCCTGTAGATATGCTAACAAAAGCTGTAACCATGGAGAAACTGAGAATATTCTTAGTTTCAATTGGTCTTCAAGGATGACGATGAAGATGAGAAACAACTAGGTTCAAAGAGGATTCATTGTCCAGCAAATGAAGCAGCGGTGGAGTTGCTACAATCATTCTCCAAGTGCGAGATTGTTGGGTGTGGAGCATGATTATTTAGAGGTCTTTGTTTTAGCCAAATTTATACCCCAGGAAGTTTGTACACCCCTCCACGTGGGGGGGTACGAGGGAGACTTGTCCCCCCCGCAGGGGTCTGGGGGCTAGTGGTCCCCTGGCAGGGGTTTTGGGGGCAACGCCCCCAAAGCTAAAAACAGATATAAAATTGCCTTGTAAAAGTATAATAATTTCTAATCAATCTGGGCCATTCATTAGGCGGATGATCTGACGGTAGAAATTATGTTTAGTTTAGGGTTTTTTACTGTAGAAGGCAACCCCTCTCTTTGTATGAGGGCATTGTATTTTTTGAGGTTGTGTAATATATGTGTATTCTTCAAGCGAGAAACGGAGAGGTGAGACTCTGAGAGAAAACATAGGATATTACAGCGGATCTGCTGTAGGTTGTGTCTCTTCATTTTGCTAGATAATAGAAAGGAAGGATTGACTATTCAGGGTGGACGTAGCCCAAACTAGGTGAACCACGTATATCTGTGTCTCTCTGGTTTCTGCGTTTTCTGTGTTTATATTTATGCAATATTCTATGTGTTCCATTACTTTGTAATATATAATTTTCTAACATGTCCTGAGAAAAGATCTAAAGGACCAACCACCTTCAAAGATGCAGTCAAATGAAAGACAGAGCCACAAAAACAAACAAAACAATGAACCACCACTCATGGTCCATACATTATGAAGCAGATGACTCAGATCCCAACCGTAACAATTACTCTCCCTGACGTAAATGAGCTTCATAATGATTTTATCTCTGAACTTGTGATCTACATATTTATTGGATTATGGCCAAAATCGAGAGCCCTAAGACAATGGATTTTCTCCATATGGACAAAAAATTGTGACATACACTTATCCCCAAAAGGCTTCTTCATTGTTAAGTTCAACACAACTAAAGACAAGGAATATGCACTGCATGAAGTACCATGGTTTTGGGGTAATCCAGGTCTCTTCATAACACCATGGTTTCCAGATTTTAACAAAAATACCATTATGGTTTCCAAAATTCCAATGTGGGTACAACTATATAACTTACCTCTACATTTTTTGCACCATAAAGTATTAGTAGGCATTGGAAATGCTCTTGGTAAATTATTAAAAGAAGTTGGAGAGCGACTCAATCAGGATATCTTCACCTTTGCTAGAATCTATGCGGAGGTACACGTTAGTCAAGGATTACGAGGTCACATGCTATTATATCATAATAATCAACAATGGTCTCAACCCCTGGACTATGAGAATATAGCCTTCTGATGCCACATATGTTTGCTAACTGGTCATCTACAAAGTTCCTATCCAGAAAACAGAAAAGAAAGGAAAAAAAGGGAACCACAAAAGCTAAAACGAAGGTAGTTTTCTGATACACAGGCAGCTGATCCAAAAGAGGAAGAACCTATAGAAAACACCTCCAACAAAAAATATCAAGAAGTAGAACTGCCTTGAAACTCCAGAGAAATAAAAAAGCAAACCACCCAGAAAAATTCACAGAAGGACGAGATTGAGAGTTAGACTGCTTTAATTCCAAGGTCATCCATCCCACAACAACAAAGTGAACAACACACCCCTAGGAAAGAAGTTAGTGGAAGAAAAATAACACATGGATCAGAAGGCTTTGATTTTAACAACTAACTCCCATCAATTACCAAAGAGACAGAAATGTCTATTGTTACATCCACACCCAACACTAGTAGTTGGCAAAAAGTGGAAAAAGAAAAGAAAGGTAAAAAAGAATAGATTTGTGTTCTAGATTATCTATATATCCTTAGAAATCAGGACATGAATATTATGTATATTCTTATTAGCATCTACAACATGTAATTTTTATCATTATGAATAAAATTATGATTTTTTCTTGGGGAAAAAAATGATTACAAATGTGGGAAGGCCCTGACTTAAATAATACCTTGGGTGCCTCTTGGTGAATGGGCATGATCTTTGATCATGCCATTCTCCTAATTAATTTCTAAACACATAATTGATTAATTTTCATATAAAATTTCCTTCCTCTTGAAATGATGATTTGTCCTTAAAGCATATGTAATGACAGGTGTTGTTGACGAAACACTTTTGTCTCTCAAGAAGCTTCTTCTTCTACTAATTACTTCCACTTGATTAGGTATTCTTTGATCACTCGTGATCACAACATTTTTTTCCTGATATATATAATACCTTCTGGTTCTAGAATGGCCCTTCCTTCGTCATCTAAAGTTGTAAGTGTTGTTTGTGTTGATTGATGTTTTCCAAGTTCCTTTATAAGGTAGGATCCATGGAAAATGTTGCGAACACAAATTTTATTAGGAAGGCTTAAATTGTATGCTACTTGGCTGATCTTTTTGTTCATTTATTATGGTCCATAAAACCTTGGTTCCAATTTTCTTTTTCCCTTTTGTTTAAAGGACATATTCTTGTAAGGCTAAAGTTTAACAAATACCCATTCTCCAACTTCAAATTCTCTCTTTGCTCTGTTTCGGTTAGCTTGTTGCTTCATATGATTTCTTGCATTATTTAGATTTTATTTTAGAGTTTGGATGACCTTTTATGTTTATTCTTATTGGTCTTTAACACTTGGAAGTTTTGTCTCGATGATAGAAAATTCCTTCCATTTCGGAAGTCTGTAACAGTACAGATCTTGAAATGTAGTCATTTTCGCCTATGCGTGGTAATTAGAACTGTACCACCATTCAACAAGATGTAAACATTGAGCCCACCTATTTTGTTTATCTATGGCATAAGAACGTAGGTAGGCTTATAAACATTTATTGACAACCTCTTTTTGGCCATCTATTTGACGAAGGTAGGTTGAACTCATGTTGAGGTAGGTTCCTATATGTTTAAGAAATTCCTTCCAAAAATTACCTTGAATTTGGCATCTCTATCACTTACAATGACCTTGGGAAATCCATGTAATTTGGAAACATTTCTGCAAAATATATGAGTGATTTGCTTTCCTGAATCTGCTTTCATCATTCCAATAAAATGATCATACTTGGTGAGTCTATCAACTACTACAAGAATTTTATCCTTACCTTCATACGCAGGTAAGCCTTCAATAAATTCCTTTTCTATTTCCTCCCATTTCTCATTCAATATATTTAAAGGATAAAGTAGTCTAGGTGTCATAATATTTTTACTTTTATTCCTCTAACATTTATCTCATTCTCCTACATATTTTTGAATATAATTATTCATTCCCTTCCAAACAAAATGACTGTCGTGCATTATAGTAGGTTTTAAATAATCCTACATGTTCATCTGATAGTGAATCATGTGACTCTTTGAGAACCATGGATTTAAATTTAGAATTTGAACTTAGATAAATTATTCCCTTGTACCATAGAATATCATTTTTCCATTCAAATTTGGAATTCTGAGGAAGGTTATTGATTATAGCACTTGTTTCTATATCTTTTGCATATTCACTTCGAATCTCATTCATTCATTTGGGAAGAAAAATTTAAACTGCAAGTAATGATGGTTCTTTGTCTTTCCTAGACAAAGAATCATCTACTACGTTATCTTTCCCTTTCTTATGTAATCTATCTATGTCAAAGGAAGTGATTTTTTTGATCCATTTTTGTTTCTCTATAGACAGCATTTTCTACTAGAGGAGATGCTGAAGCTTATTATGATATATTCGTATTAATAACTTACTTCCTAAGAGATATTGTCTCCACTTGGCTAACACATGAATAATAGAAATAATTTCCTTATTGTATGTAGACTTTATACGTTCTTTCTTATTGAGCTTCCTACTTTCAACATGATTGGGTGACCATCCTACATTAGTACTTCTCCTATGCCAAAACCTAAAGCATCAAACTCAATTACAAATGGTTTTGAGAAATCTAGAGTTTCCAATATAGGGGCATTAGACATAACTTTCTTTAAGTATTCGAAACACATTTCTGCCTCATCATTCCATCAAAATGAGTTTTTCTTTAGAAGGTTCGTTAGGGGTGTGGTTATATGGGAATATTTTTTAGTAAGCCTTTGATAATACCTAGCCAATCCTAAGAATCCTCTTATCTTGGAGATATTAATTGGTTTGGGCCATTCCTTTATATCCTCGATCTTATCAGGAACTAGTTTTACTCCTTCCTTTGATATTATATGTCTAAAATACTCTATTTATTTTTTCCCAAAAGTGCATATGGAATTCTTGGCATAGAAATAATTCTCTTCTAATACAGTAAGAACTTGATCCAAATGTTGTAGGTGCTCCTTCCATTTTTTACTATAAACTAGAATGTCATCAAAGAACACTAACACAAACTTCCTTATATATGGGTGGAATAGCTCATTCATAGTAGCCTGAAATGTTGTTAGTGCATTGGTTAAACCAAAAGGCATTACATTAAAATAATAATGACCTTCATGTGGTTAAAATGCAGTTTTTTCTATATCTTCCAACCTTATTCTGATTTGGTAATACCCTGACCCTAAGTCCAATTTTGAAAATTATTTAGCTCCACATAGTTCATCCAACATTTCATCGATAAAATGGATTGCAAACTTGTTTTTAATTGTTATTTTGTTTATTCCTCAATAATGGATGCATAATCTGAATGATCCATCTTTCTTCTGAACTAATACAACTGGAGCAACATACAAACTTCTATTTTTTGTGATAATGCCACATTTTAAAATATCCTGGACTAATCTTTCAATTTCAGTTTTTTGATGATGTTGATATCAATATGGTTTGATGTTTATGGGATTTGATCTTGATTTGACTTCGATTGTATGCTCAATTTCTCTTTTAGGAGGAAACTTCATTGGAACGTCTTGGAACACCTTATCATGGTTTTTAATTAGTTCTTGAACTTCAAGTGAATCTTCATGAAAAAAATTTGAAGTTAGAATTTCTGATTGATGAAACTACACTAAATAAGTTGGTGCCCTTCCGAATCATTTTCATCATCTCGGATGATGATACAATTTTATTCGCATGGGCCTAGAACCCATATAACTTGTATTTCTTCCCTTCCCATTTTAATTTTATAAATTTCTTTTGATGGTTGGCAGAGTAAGTGTCTAGGGTCTGAAGCCATTAGATACCTAGGATCACATCCACTCCTCCTAATGGTATAGTTTAGAACGAATATCCTAGATTATAGTCTTGAATCCGTAATTTGGTTTTATGGAATTTCCCTACTTTATCAATTTTGTTACCCTCAACCACCATAACCTTCATGTTAGGCATGGGAAATGTGAAAATTTTGAGTATTTTCACCATAGTTGATTCTAAAAAGTTGTGGGTTCTACTGGTATCGATCAAAACCATTACATTGTTATTCTTGATATGTCTATTTAACTTTAATCTCTAGATTTGCAATATACCTATCATGGCCGATAATGACACTTGTGGAATATTCTCGTTATTTGGTTCTGGAGAAAATTATAGAGAATCTTTAATTTCTTCTATGTTTCGTTCTTCACTGTCTCAATCCTTAGTTGATTCACATTTATACAGGTTCTTGGTTTCTTTTCCTTTAGAACACCTATGTTTAGGGTCCCATTTTTCACCGCAACATTTTCACTTTCACTCATTCATTATTTGCATTTCCAGGTTAGTTTTTTCTCCTTCACTAAGATGTGGTGGAAAATATTTAGTGTTATCCATGTTCGCATCTTGGGAAAATATTTGTGTCGAATATACCTTTTCACGTTTTGGCCACTACATATTTTTGTTCTTCTTTCAACAACTTTTGCCTTGTGTCTTGTTACTTCTATACAAGTGATGTCATGAGGTTCAAGCTTAGCCTGGAGATGGGGTTTAAGTCCCATGGTGTATGATTGAATGAGACACGTTTATGATAACTAAGGTACTCATGTAGCTAAATTTTCCCATTCTCGAGTGTATTCACCCACATCTCCTTTTTGTTGCAGTCTAGTGAGTGTTAGAAAGAACTCTTCTTCCTTGACACCTTGGAACCTTTTAAGGAATTCATTGTTGAATTTCCTCCAACTGATAGAAAGTGTCATCTTTTTCCACCACATATACCAATTATATGCTTTACCTTCCATTTGCATGGATGCATGCTTGATATTTTCATCATCATTGACAATATCATAAATATCAAAATATTCTTCTGCTTATTGAACTGTGCAATGTTGCATTTCTCGTTACCATCAAATTTGGAGAGCCCAAGCTTTTATCTTTTTTGATACGTAGAAACTGGTGGAGTGAAGAAGGGGTATTGATTTGTGAGCTTCATATTTGAGTAATATTGATTCCAGAGTTGCATATTTTTAAAATTTTTCTTACTATTTTGTTTATGGGGCATGGATGATGATTTTGGAGACTCAGGTTTCTCATGTGAGTCTGATGAGTTTGATGTATCCAAAGAATTCAAATCTTGAGTAGCTTCATTATCGTGGGGTATTTTATCAAGTGTAATATTCAATCTATCACAAATACAAGTCAACATCACCATTGCTTGATCACAATTTTGATTCCCCATATCTGAAAGGATTGCATGATCCTTTTTAAATTTGGTATGGTTCTACTTGAACTAAATCTCAATTCATTTTTATGTGTCCTCGAGCGCCTCAATTTATTTTCCATGTAAAATCATGTTAGTCTCAAGATCTATAAATATTTTATTGAAATTGTCCATCGACATTGACAAAGTCATTTCTTGGGTATGTGGTGGTGTATATTTATCTAGATTAACCCTTTTTCTTAGCTTGAGCCTATTTTTTTTATTTTTCTTAAATTAACTACTTCGATGAGATTGTTTCTCACCTTTAACGTAGAATTAATTTGGCCTAATATTGAAACTATCATAATAGTCAAAACACACGATTTGTCACATATCATTGTTTAACTAAAATCAACCTTCCAAAAAAACAACACAACACAAGTTTTCCTTTCCTTAGTTTGTAACTTTCTTACAAATGCTTTCCTTTAACATCACCTACTACAGAAAATGTTTGAGAAGGAATTTTTGAGCTTAGTAAGATATCCCTTAATCTCTAGAAAACTTATGTTCACCTAAATAATTGAAATTTGTATAAATATGATTGCATCGAGAGGCCCATTCTACATCACAATATGTGGCCGATGTGTGATTACGTCCATGCTCAACCTAGAGACGAATTGTATCCCTCTTAAAATAAATATTCTTTTTTCAAATAAATAGGAAAGTAATGTCGGCTATAATTAAAAACAAAAATGGATATACATGTTTAGTCAATTTTAATTAAAAACAATATAAAACATCAATACTCCTAACCTCACTACGATCACTCGAATTGTTGTTGTGCCAAGAGGTGCTCTCCAACCCAATATGGAATACAAGCCTAATATGTAAGATATGTTGTAATTTCCCATCCTATCCTATTAAGATTTTTGATTTGGTGATATTACATAAAAACAAAGTAAAGAAATGAAATTAATTATAATTATAATTATAATTGTAAATGTAATTATAACTATAATTAATGATTAAACCAACCTAGATACATCTTAACTTGGGATCTACCAAGCACCAAGAGAGATAAAATCTCTTGAGGTGCAAACCTATTTTAGAGTGAAAGGATATTTGATCCCTCTCGACACTTGGTAGATCTAGAGTTAAGATGGATCTAGGATTTTTTATATAACAACTGAATTTGGTAAAAGTATTTCACTCACTCTGTGTTATAAATAATATATTACGATTTCCACATGAGATAATATAATTCCATATCATTTTTTTTTTTGTAAGCTTGGCAGGACCTTTGATTCATTCATTTGCAAAAAAACAAGTTACATCCATGAAATACGTTCAATGGCCTCAACCTGTCCATTGGGAAAACTGTTGGCCATCGAACAACATTATATGCCATCCAAAATCTTAGAATCTTAAGTCTTTCACACAAATCCTTATAGGACTAAATTTCCATAAACTAGTTTACACCTAAGATACTAACATAAGTAATTCTAACTGACATATACATCATCAAAATAAAGAAAAAAATATATTGCTAGATACTAATCATCAGAGGACTCCACCGAGGTTGGGTCCTTGGCACTAGAACCCGGTAATTCTAATTGAGGAAGGCAACTAATGTGCTTCTAAATATGACCAAGACGAACATTCTGCTACTGATTTTGAAATTGGAGAAGTTGAAATTATTTCTGAATTTCCTGGAAAAAGGGATCAAAATTAACGAAACCTATAGAATTCATAATATCTCGGGAAAAAATACTCTTCATCATCCTATAAAGGTGAACCTTCTGTTTTATATTGAGTGACCTGACCATGGGTATGGTCATGATCAGGAACCAAGAGATGTCAATCCTTGAGCTGTACTTCATTCTCACACACTGGTTAAGATCCACCTCCCATGAAGAAATAATTTTTTTTTTCGCTAGGCTGGATTACCTATGTTATATGTTTGGTCCGTGACATTGATAAGATCAGAATAATACTTTTTGCCATTTTTCCTAGGTGGATGTGTTGAGGAGGAACCCCATCCACCTCTATTCCCAGCGTTGCGACTGCGACCCTGACCCCCAGTTCCTGATAAACGAGCACTCGGAGAAGGTTGAGTCATATATATAAACCACCAATCCACCAGAGTATACCCTTCCACCCAAATAGGCTAAGCCACAACCCAAGAATAGATTGGTTGCGTGCGCGCTAAGTGAAAACCCCAATTAATATAACTTGACACAAATTCAGAGGAAAATAGCAAGAAGCGAACTACATTTGGCCCAGGCCATACAAAAACATAGAAGGTTGATAAGGCGAACCACCAATGCCATTCATTCAAGATAACTAGCACCTTGTGCTGAGATGGTTCAATTTTCATGTAGAGGCCAGAGATCGTCTGTCGCCTTAGAAGGGAGGTGCTATAGACCAAATCTTCGAGCCAACTACCATGTAGAAACACACCATAACTCTTGTAGCATCCATTTTCATTTTAATTTTATTTTCAGTTTTATTGCAAAAATGAAAAAAAAACAAATATTATGTTATAACGGAAATAAAAGAAAATGTGGAAATACGCAAGAATTGAGCTATTTTATATTATTGATGGCTTTTCAATGTGAGAAACCTGAGAGAAGATCTAATTCATTTGATCGATAGGAAGCAGATCTAATGGTAGTCGCGTGGTTAACAAGGGCAAGGTTTACTCCAAAATCGGATGTGAGAAGTTATAAAATCAAGTTAAAACCTCAGTTGATGAGGGCCGTCTGCTTGAAGAATGTACATCCAACGATAATCGTGTGGTTAACAAGGACAATGCTTAATTCGAAAAATGGATGCGATGGTTTATGAAGTGTGATTTAATCCGTTGAAGTCTAGATCAATCACAACCACTCATCAGGAAGGGATGAGATCTGATGTATATCGCGTCAAAAAGTGCACGGTTTTATTATAAATTTCTGACCTAGGAAATCTTTTAACTATAGTTTTGTTTCCTATTAGGTCTATCGGGAAGGAAAAGGTTTGTGGAAAAGGTGAATGCGATAATATTATGAACTGGAGTCTAAATTCCTTTTGGTTCCCTAGTAACTAAAGGTTTTCCATATTCTGCATAAATCAACCAATTCCGCTATTTTAGCAAAATAACTAAAATTAGAGGCAGATGACCAAAACTCCAAAGGAACAGTGATTGGTCGGGTTTATTTGTGTTTTTGCTAATCAGATAACTTCCAATATATATGTGGGTCATAATGGTTTCTTTGTGTTTCCACCAATCAGAACATTTCCAATACATACGTGGGCCAATAACCCACAACCACACACGGAATCTTGTAAAGATACAGTTTTGTTGTGTTAAAACAGTATAGCTATTATCAAAACATCTACAGGGAGACTTCATCAGCAGTCAAGCCATAGATCCGAACAATGGGCAACCATCATCAGTTATATTCTAATTTCTGTTACTTCTTGTTATTTTTTTTCTAAGAATGAGGTGTCTTTCGCCCTCTAGTGTAATATTTTGTAATGACTTTTAATTTAGGCAGTTAGGAGATAGTTAAGTAGTTTGACAGTTTTGGTGATTATCAACTATCACATGATTTATAAAAAGAGGCAAAATTATAGAAAAGGGTTCAAATTTTGAAGAACGTGGAGACTAGGCTATTGTATTTTTGATAAACTATTGATTAATGAAGGAATCAGAAGTTTTCCACACATTGTTGGGTATGATTTTGTAACTTCTCTGTTATGTGTCATCATATGTCTTATTTTCTTTAATTATAGTAATGAAGTTGTGGGTCTTTGTTTACTTATGTGAATGAAGTTAAAATTCCTTAAAAGAGTGCTCCTATAATTAAAACCCCTACTTCTAAATTTCTTCTAAGTTACAGATAATAGTTTTTGTGAAAACAACATATTGTCTTTAACTTCTCAAAGTGTTACAGATAATAGTTTATGTGAAAAACGTCATATTGTCTCTAACCTTTCAAAGCATTCTTCATTCAACATTTATATCTAGCATCATATGGCATTCTGATACTTTCATATCACCTAAGTATTAAGGGTTAAGAACCAGGTCTTTCATGTCCTTCATTTGAGGATATATCATACAAATAAGTGACAAGAATAGTAAACATTAATATCTTAAGCAGAATTTCTACACAACCAAGAAATTGGTTTCTTAAGGGACAACATTAATTGGCGCCATTTCCGGGGAGAGAAGTCAAGAACACTTTTCCTTGGGTTTTTAATATTTTCCTCTGGTTTTCCAGTGAGGAGGAAATATTTAGCTGTGTTGAATAGAAAGAAATAACTCTAGCTTCAAAGAGGCCTCATATGAGGTCAGATACCTTAGAGAAAAAGGTTCAAGCCCTTTCAAACTCTGAGAGACTAGTTTCCAAGAGGTTTGGAAGGCCAAAACTCTATTTACACCAACTCCTACATTGTCTATACCTGACAATAGTTCAATACATCTTTCATCCAAAGATTGACCATCCACTTCATTTCAAGAACCCAACTGCCAAGAATAGCCTTTAGAGTTTGTTTCATTCTTTGTATCTGCTATAGTTATTCAACCTGAACCTATAACTACCTTGCCACCTTTTCATACTCCATTTACTCCAAAGTTAGGTTCTAGATCTGCTGGTTCTCAAGGTTCAGTAAGCTTAGGATAAAACATGGCAGCACCTGCATTTTTTTTGAATAGGTATGCACCTATTCAGTTTCCACATAAGTTGAATCAAATGCCTCAAGAATACTTGAAAATTCTTCCTCGTTTCTCAAGGGAGGATGAACAAATATTAGAGAAACATATAGCAGTGTTTTGTAATTTTGTAGAAAATCTCAATGTTGAACATTCAGATGTTGTTTTAGGACTTTTTGTGCAATCCTTGGATGGAGAAGCAAGACAATTGTTTAAAGGGCTTTGTAATAACTCTATTCCTACATGGGAAGAGCTAGAGTGCCTGTTCACCTAGAGATGGGGAGAGAAAAGAGACCATGGGTATTCACGCACAGAGTTCAATTCTATTAAGAATAAATCTGATGAAAGTGTTGTGGAGTTCATCAGAAGGTTCAATAAACTGTACAATATTCTTCCAGTGGAGATTAAGCCCCCTCCTACTGGTGCAAAAATAACTTTTGTAGGGGATTTTGAATATTTTTTTGGGTTCACATTGAGGGAGAGAAGATCCATAAGCCTTGATCAAATCAAAACTAATGCTTTAGAAATAGAAGCAAAGTAGGTAAAGCACTAGAGACACAACCTATCCAAGATAAGGGAAAGGCTAAAGTGAAATCCTCTCAAATTGAAACATTAGAGGATATGAATAATGTAATTAAAAATTTGTCTAATAAATTGATTAAATTAGAATTGGAGAGTAATAATTCTCAGAGGCAAGCACAATATAACATAAACTTTAATCCTCAATATAGAAGACAACCTCTGCAAATTTTATAGAAGGAGAGAAAAGATCAAGATCAGGTTCAACCACCACATTACTTAGAGGTAGATCCTGATGAAGTACTAGAGCATTCCAGGGACCATGATGATCATATTTCTACATTGTATGCAGTAGATGAATAGGAACTAGGTGTTGAGGGAGAAGAATATGAATATACTGAAACATATGTTATTTATGATGAGAATGAAATTGATGAATATTGGAGCAATTTTCTAGTTTTATGTAGGAAGAATTACATAAGAAATATGACTTGAGATCACGGAAAATATCAAGAGTTCAAGAAAATGAAGGTGAGAAACAAGTTTCATCTTCCTTACAAAAGGTGACTCCACAAGAACCACAGCTTGCAAAACAATTTAATAAAGGAAAACAACAACAAAATACAAATAGCAAGACTCAAATACTTCAAGGTGAGTCTTCTCAAGAAAAAAGTGAAAAAATTCCTTTAGAAAAACTTATTTCCATTCCACAAGAGGTTTCAATGATGAAGAGAAGTGAAGATGAAATGAAAGGAATACTACACAAGTTCACATGTTTAGTCTCTCTAAAGAATTAGAAAAAATTAGAATTCAGGTGCCCCTCACAGAGTTGGTTAAAACACCAGTTTATCAAAGAGAGATTACTGAGTTTATCAATCTATCTAAGAATGTGAATATAAATGACACTGTGAATTTGCAAGAAGATAAAACAGTAGTGGTTTTTTGTCCACATGTGGAGGAGGTAGATTCTTCAACACCTCCTTTCTACATTTATTTATTGATTCATGATTTCCTCTTACATAATTATATGTTTGATTCAAAAGATTCACATAACCTTATGCCATTATCGGTGATGAAACAACTAAACATACAAGTTACTAAATCTTACAGAGACCTGTATACTTTTGATTCAAATAATGTCAAGTGTCTGGGAGTCATTAAAGATATGGTGGTGGCACTAGCCCATATCCCATCTAGAAGCTTGGTAATGGATGTAGTGGTAGAAGATATACCTACTAGGTTTAGAATGTTGCTATCTACGTTATGAGGGACTAAATTGGGTGGTGTTTTGAACCTGGATTTTACTTATGCTGTCATACCAATTTTTGGTGGACAAGAAAGAAGATTGTACAAAGAAATAAGATTTGTAAAAACAATCACAAAGAACAGAGCAAGTAATTCACCTGTATATAGCCAAGAGAAAGATGAATTTTCTTGCTTCGTGATGCATGACAATGCAGAGTTGGCCGGAGACAACCAGAGGCATCTGACTTCAGCCAGTGTAAATATAGAGCTACAAACGGAAAGGGTGTGGAAGTGCTTCTTTGATGGAGCCTATTCTAGAGAAGGAAAAGATGTTTGTTTACTTCTAATTACACCTGGAGGTAATATGATCCCTTTTTCTTTTAAATTGTAGTTCAAGGAAAAAAATAATGTGGTAGAATATGAATCCTTGATCATTGCTCTACAAACAACAAAACAAATGGGAGTCCAGTCAATTTTTGTTTTTGGATATTCAGAGTTGATTATAAAGCAAATAAAGAACCATTGTCAAACAAAACACCCTAGGCTTACGACATATAGAAATGAAGTGTGGGATTTTGTTGAGAAATTCTTTGAGGCTTTCAACATATAGTTCATTCCAAGAGATGGAAACAGATTAGCAGACTCTTTGGCTATGGTTGCCAGTACTTTTAGGCTTCCTATAAATCCAAAGCTAAGATATGAGGTTGAAATGAGGCATATGCCTTTTGTTCCTGGTAATATCAAACATTGACAATTTTTTTAGGATGATCAATAGATTAAGGAATTATTGACTATAATTGAAGATTTTCAGGGCAGAGAGATTGATCAAGATGAGGATGAAACAATAGAAGGTGTAGAAGTAAGTGGTTCGAAAAATTCTATAGTTAATCAAAAAATTATTCAATTGAAAGATAATATTCTACCAAGGAGGCTTGTCCCTCTTGAAAGGCTTTTTAACTCCAATGATGTAGCTGTCAGTTCAAAGAAAATTCCATAGGATGAGTAGATTCAAGATCACAATATTGGAACCCAGAAGGAGCCCAGGTTAGTCAAATTATTCAATGGAGTTCTAGTTAATTATAAGGAAAGATATATTAAGCTTTTCAAGGACTATATTGATGTTTTTTCTTGGTCCTATGAGGATCTCAAAACATATGATGTAAATATTATTCAGCACAAAATTCCCTTGAAAGAAGGGATTAAGCCATTTAAGTGGAAACTCAGGCAAATAAACCCTCTACTTTTACCATTGATTGAGAAATAAGTCAAAATTCTGCTTGATGCCAAGATAATAGTTCCACTTAGGTACTCTGACTAGATGACCAATTTAGAGCATGTAAAGAAGAAAAATGGAGAAATAAGGGTATGTGTGGACTTTAGAAATCTGAATAGGGCTTCCTTAAAAGATAACTACCCGTTACCTAAAATGGATCATGTGCTGCAGAAGGTAAAATGATCATTTAAGATGTCCATGCTGGATGGGTTCTATGGGTATAACCAGGTGGTTGTTGATAAAGAAGATCAGAAAAAGACTACATTCACAACTCCTTGGGGGACCTTTATGTTTGCTCAAATGCCTTTTGGGTTGATGAATGCAGGTGCAACATTTCAGAGGGAAATGGACATTGCATTTGTGGGAGATAAGTTTGTAGTGATATACTTGGATGACATCACTATTTTCTCTAAGTCTGGTGAGGAGCATCTGGACCATCTTAAAAATACTATTGATAAATGTAGAAAATTTGGGCTTTCCTTGAATCCTAAGAAGTCTATTTTTGCTCTATAATAGGGAAAATTGTTGGGGCACATTGTTTCTAGAGATGAATTGAAGATAGATCCAGCAAGGGTGCAAGCTGTGAAGAAAATAACCTTGCCTAGGAGTAAGAAAGACATTCAAAAATTTCTAGGAAAAATAAATTTTCTAAGGAGGTTTATGTCCAATTATGTTGAAATTGTAAAAGAAATTACCAATATGTTGAAGAAGGAAAATGAGGTGCATTGGACCAAGGAAACCAGGGAGTCATTCTCCAGGATTAAATAAGCATTAAAAGCATCTCTAGTTTTAATTAGCCTTGATTATCAAAAGCCTTTTCAAGTTTTTTCATTTGCATCACCTAATTCAAGAGTTGTTGTTTTGTTACAGAAAAATGTTGAAGAAAAGGAGAAGCCAGTTGCTTTCTTTAGCAAGATTCTCAGAGATGATGAACTAAAGTACGATATTCTTGTAATACAGGTATATGCTTTGGTGAAAGCCCTAAAGGCCTTCAAGACTTATGTGTTGTAGTCACAAATCATTGCTTATGTGCCAAATGTTATAGTAAAGGATGTCTTAGTCCAGAGTGATGTCGAAGGAAAAAGAGGGAAATGGATAGCCAAGATTCAAGAGTATGACCTCGACATAAAGCCCACAAAGCTGGTGAAAGGGCAGGGGTTGGCAAAATGTTGACAGAGTCAAATTTTCAAGCATTGGTAATCAAATTGCTAACACCTGCGTATGAGGAAATAATTGAAGAAAGTGAAGAAAAATAAAATCTAGGTATGAAGATCATATATAAATTTTTATGTTCAGAATGGTACAAGCACATAGTCCATTATTTATGTTTTCTTTCTTGTCCTCAATCTTTGGATAGAACAAAATATAGAGAATTAAAAATCAAAGCACAACCATATGTGATTGTTGAGGGCAGATTGTATTGGAAGGATCATGTGCAAATTTTGTTGTTCTGTTTAACAAAGGATGAATTTACAGAGACCATTAAATATTATCATGAGAAGTTATGTGGTGGACATTATAGTTGGAATGCTACTCCACATAAAATCCTCCAGGTATGGTTTTATTGGCCCACCCTATATGGTGATACATAGAATTTTGTCAGAAGCTATCAGAAGTGTCAGCTTTTTTCTAAGAAGAAGAGGCTAGCTCCCTTTCCTTTGATCCAAGTCTTCATAGAAGAACCATTTAGACAATGGGGACTAGATTTTTTTGGAGAAATTAATGCACCTTCAACTGGATAGCACAAGTGGGTTCTTACAGCTACTGATTATTTCACCAAGTGGGTAGAAGCTATACCTACTAAAAGGGAAAATGACCAGGTGGTGATGAAGTTCTTAGAGGAAAATATTTTTAGCAGATTTGGATGCCCTGTCAAAATACTAACAGGCAATGCTCAAGTGTTCAGTTCAAGTAAGTTTGTTTCTTTTTGTCAGAAGTATAATGTTATTTTATCTCATTCAATAGATTATCATCCACAAGGAAATGGATTGGCTGAATCCACTAACAAAATATTGATGAAGATCCTTAAGAAAACTATTGTAGAGAATCAGAAAGACTGGGAATCTAAATTAAAGTTTACTCTATGGGCTGCCTGATTGACTACAAGAAGGTCTACAAGCAAATCACCTTTTGAGATAGTGTATGAAACTCAAGCTTTGTTCCCAAGTCAACTTGTGAATCCTGTGATTGCAATGATTCAGGAGGCAAAAGAAGAGCCCAATGCTTTGATAATAAGGATGCATAAGGTAGTGTAGATGAGTGAAAGCAGGGATAACGTAAGAGATAATTTGATTATGTATCAATCAAAGATGAAGGGTATTTTGAGAGAAAGGCTAAAGAAATTGATTTTAAATTTGGAGAGATGGTACTAAGGTGGGATACTAGAAGAGAAGATAAGGGTAAACATGGAAAGTTTGATCCTCTTTGGTATGGCCCATTCAGAATTATAGAAGCAAGGGAAAATAATACATTCTTCCTAGAGAATCTTGATGTTGAATCTTTACAACTGCCAGTCTATGGGCAATACCTCAAACATTATTTCCAGTTCTGAACCACAAGCATCCTATCATTGTAGATACCAGAGTGAATTCATTGTAAAAATTCCATAGAATTTAAATTGGCTAAGCAATATGTGACTCCATGCTTGATGTGAAGGCACTGATTTGTAGTTCTTAGTTCTTCTATGGAAAAATAAGTATCCCCAGGTGGAGCTAGATGTTGTAGCATCCATTGTCATTTTAATTTTATTTTTAGTTTTATCGCAAAAATGAAAAAAAAAACAAATATTATGTTATAACGAAAATAAAATAAAATGCGAGAATTGGAAAGAAATGAGTTGTTTTATATTATTGATTTTTTTTTAATGTGAGAAACCCAGGAGAAGATCTCAGTCACTAGATCGACAGGTAGCAGATCTAACAGTAGTCGCGTGGTTAAAAAGGGTGAGGTTTGCTCCAAAATCAGATGCAAAAAGTTATAAAATCGAGTTAAAACCTCAATTGATTAGGGTCATCCCCTTGAAGAATGCAAATCCAACAGCAATCGCGTGGTTAACAAGGATGATGTTTAATTCAGAAAATGGATGCAATGGTTTATTAAGTGTGATTTAATCCATTGAATTCTGGATCAATCACAAGCAATCATCAAGAAGGGATGAGATCCGATGGATATTGCGTCAAAAAATGCACGGGTTTTATTATAAATTTCAAACCTGAGAAATCTTTTAATTGTAGTTTTGTTTCCTATCAGGTCTATGGGGAAGGAAATTGTTTGTGGAAAAGGTGGATGCGATATGATTATGAACTGGAGTCTAAACTCCTTTCTATTCCATAGTAACTGAGGGTTTTCCATATTCCGCGTAAATAAACGAATTCTGTAGTTTTAGCAAAATAACTAAAATTAGAGGTGGATGACCGAAACTCCAAACGGATGGTGATTGGTCAGGTTTCTTTATGTTTCCACCAATTAGAGCACTTCCGATATATATGTGGGTCATAAGCGTTTCTTTGTGTTTCTACCAATTAGAACATTTCTGATACATATGCGGGCCCATAACCCACAACCACGTACTGAATCTTGTAAAGATATAGTTTTGTTCTGTTAAAATAGTCTAGCTATTATTAGAACATCTACAGAGAGACTTCATCAGCAGTCAAGCCACAGATCCAAACAACGGGCAACCATCATTAGTTATATTCTAATTTCTGTTACTTCTCGTTATTTTGATTTCTTGAGAATGAGGTGCCTTTTACCCTCCAATGTAGGATTCTGTAATGACTTTTAATTTAGACAATTAGGAGATAGTTAAGCAATTTCATAGTTTTGGTGATTATCAGCTATCACATGATGTATAAAAAGAGGCAAAATTATAGAAAAGGGTTTTGAATTTTGAAGAACCTGGAGACTAGGCTACTGTATTTTTTATAAGCTATTGATTAGTGAAGGAATCAGAAGTTCTCCACACATTGTTGGGTATGATTTTGTAACTTCTCTATTATGTGTCATCATATGTCTTATTTTCTTTAAGTATAGTAATGAAGCTGCAGTTCTTTGTTTACTTATGTGAATGAAGTTAAAATTCCTTAAAAGAGTGCTCCTATACTTAAAACCCCTACTTCTAAATTTATTCTAAGTTACATATAATAGTTTCTGCGAAAGCAACATATTGTCTTTAACATCTAAAAGTGTTATAGATAATAGTTTCTATGAAAAATAGCATATTGTCTCCAACCTTTCAAAGCATTCTTCATTCAGCATTTATATCCAGCATCATATGGCATTCTAAGACTTTCATATCACGTAAGTATTAAGGGTTAAGAACCAGGTCTTAGGTCCTTCATTTGAGGATATATCATACAAATAAGTGACAAGAATAATAAACATTAATTTCTTAAGCACAATTTCTAGACAACCAAGAAACTGGTTTCTTAAGGGACAAAATTAATTGGCGCCATTACTGGGGAGAGAAGTTAAGAACACTTTTCCATGGGTTTTTAATATTTTCCTCTGGTTGTTTAGTGAGGAGGAAATATTTGGTTGTATTGAACAAAATGCAATAATTTTGGTTTCAAAGAGGCCTCATATGAGGTTAGATACCTCACAGCAAAAGGCTCAAGCCCTTTCAAACCCTAAGAGACTAGTTTCCAAGAGGGTTGGAAGGCCAAAAATTCCAGTGACACCAAGTCCTACACTATCTACACCTGACAACAGTTCAACACATCTTTCATCCAAACATTCACCATCCACTTGATTTCAAAACCCATCTATAAATAACAATATTTAGATTCTATTTCTTTCTCAGTATTTGCTATAGTTATTGAACCTGATCCTATAACTACCTTGCCACCTTTTCATAATCCATTTACTCCTCAGTCAGGTTCTACATTTGCTGGTACTCAAGGTTTAGTAAGTTCAGGAGCAAACATGGCAGCACCTACATTTTTGTTGAATAGGTATGAACCAATTCAATTTCCACAACAGTTGAATCAAATGCCTCAAGAATAATTGAAAATTCTTCCTCTTTTCTCAGGGGAGGATGAACAAACAACATAGAAGCATATAACAGTGTTTTGTAATTTTGTAGAAAATCTCAATGTTGAACACTTGGATGTTGTTTTAAGACTTTTTGTGCAATCCTTGGATGGAGAATCAATAAAATGGTTTAAAGGGCTTCCTAATAAATCCATTCCTACATGGGAAGAGATGGAGCACCTGTTCACCCAATGATGGGGAGAGAAAAGAGACCATGGGTATTAACTCACAGAGTTTAATGCTATTAAGAATAAATATGATGAAAGTGTTGTGGAGTTCGTCATAAGGCTCAATAAACACTACAATAGTCTTCCAATGGAGATTAAGCCCCCTCCTATTGGTGCAAAAATAACTTTTGTAGGGGTTTTTGAATCAGATTTTGGGTTCACATTGAAGGAGAGAATATGCACAACCCTTGGTCAAATCCAAACTGATGCTTTAGAAATAAAATCAAATCTAGTGGCTATAGGTAAAGCACCGGAGACATAGCCTATCGAAAATAAGGGAAAGCCTAAAGTGGAATCCTCTCAAAGTCAAACACTAGAGGATATGAATAATGTAATTTTAAATTTGTCTAATAAATTGATTAAATTAGAATTGGAGAGTAAGAATTCTCAAAGGCAAGCACAACTGAATAAAAACTTTAATCCTCAATTTAGAAGACAACCTCTACAAATTTTGCAGAAGGAGAGAAAATATCAAGATCAGGTTCAAGCACCACTTTACTTAGAGGTAGATCCTGATAAAGTACCAAAGCATTCCAGGGACCATGATGATCATATTTATACATTGTATGCAGTAGATGAAGAGGAACTAGGTGTTGCGGGAGAAGAATATGAATATACTGAAACAGATGTTATTTATGATGAGAACGAAATTGATGAATATTGGAAGTAGTTTTCTGATTTTATGTAAGAAAAATTACATAAGAAATATGACTTCAGATCAATGAAAAGATCAAGAGTTCAAGAAAATGAAGGTGAGAAGCAAGTTTTAGCTCCCCTATAAAAGGTGACTCCACAAGAACCACAACCTACAAAACAATTAAATACAGGAAAGCAACAACAGAATACAAATAGCAAGACTCAAATACTTCAAGGTGAGTCTTCTCAAGATAGAAGTGAAAACATTCCTTTAGAAAAACTTGTTTCCATTCCACAAGAGGTTTTAGTGATAAAGAGAAGTGAAGATGAAAATGAAAGGAATACTAAATAGGTTCATGTGTTTACTCTCACTAATTAATTAGAAAAAATCAGAATTCAGGTGCGCCTCACGGAGTTGGTTAAAACACCAGTTTATCAAAGAGAGATTGTTGAGTTTATCAATCTGTCTCAGAATCTGAATATAAATGACATTGTGAATCTGCAAGAAGATAAACCAGTAGTGGTTTTTGGTCCACATGTGGAGGAGGTAGATTCTTCAACACCTCCTCTCTACATTTCTTTATTGATTCATGATTTCCTCTTGCATAATTGTATGTTTGATTCAGGAGCTTCACATAACCTTATGCCATTATCAATGATGAAAATACTAAACCTACAAGTTACTAAACCTTACAGATACCTGTATTATTTTGATTCAAATAAGGTCAAGTGTATGGGGGTCATTAAAGATATGGTGGTCTCACTAGCCCAGATCCCATTTAGAAGCTTGGTAATGGATGTAATGGTAGCAGATATCCCTGCTAGGTTTGGAATATTGCTATCAAGGTCATGGGGGACTAAATTGGGTGGTATTTTGAAACTAGATTTTACTTATGCTATCATACAAATTTGTGGTGGAGAAGAAAGAAGATTGTACAGAGAAAAAAGATTTTTAAAAACAATCATAAAGAATAGAGAAAGTAATTCACCTGTATATAGCCAAGAGAAAGATGACTTTTCTTGCTTCATGTTGCATGACAATGCAGAGTAGGCTGAAGATAACTAGATGCAACTTACTTCAGCTATTGTAAATACAAAGCTGCAAACTGAAGGGGTGTGGAAGTGCTTCTTTCATGGAGCTTATTCTAGAGAAGGAACATGTGTTTGTTTCCTTCTAATTACACATGGAGTTAATATGATCCCTTTTTCTTTTAAATTGGAGTTCGAGGCAACAAATAATGTGGCAGAATATGAATCCTTGATCA
Organism: Pinus taeda; assembly: GCA_000404065.3. Taxonomy (NCBI): domain Eukaryota; kingdom Viridiplantae; phylum Streptophyta; class Pinopsida; order Pinales; family Pinaceae; genus Pinus; species Pinus taeda. The sequence continues at coordinate 79,935 of APFE030325939.1, read as the reverse complement.
TTGCTATGCAAATACAAAAAAATGGGAGTCCAATCAATTGTTTTTTTTTTGGAGATTCAGAGCTGATTATAAAGCAAATAAATAAACATTGTCAAACAAAACACCCTAGGCTTATGGCATATAGAAATGAAGTGTGGGATTTAGTTGAGAGCATATTTAAGGCTTGCAACATACAGTTCATTCCAACAGATGGAAATAGATTAGTAGACTCTTTTGCTAAGGTTGCCAGTACTTTTAGGCCTCCTATAAATCCAAAGCTAAGATATGAGGTTGAAATGAGGCACATGCCTTATGTTCCTGATAATATAAAACATTGGCAGTTTTTTTAGGATGATCAATAGATTAAGGAATCCTTGACTATGATTGAATATTTTCAGGGCACAGAGATTGATCAAGATGAAGATGAAACAACAGAAGGTGCAGAAGTAAGTGGTTTGAAAAATTCTATAGTTAATCGAAAAATTATTCAATTGAAAGATAATATTCTGCCAAGTGGGGCTTGTCCCTCTTGAAAGACCTTTTAACTGCAATGATGTAGCTTTCAGTTCAAAGAAAATTCCACAATATGAGCAGATTCAAGATCACAATATTGGAACCCAGAAGGAGCTCAGGTTAGTCAAATTATTTAATGGAGTTCCACTTAATTATAAGGAGAGATATAATAATATTTTCATGGACTATATTGATGTTTTCTCTTGGTACTATGAGGATCTCAAAACATATGATGTAACTATTATTCAGCACAAGATTCCCTTGAAAGAAGGGATTAAGCCATTAAAGCAGAAATTCATGCAGATAAACCCTCTTCTTTTATGATTGATTGAGAAAGAAGTCAAAAAGCTGCTTGATGCCAAGATAATAGTTCCACTCAAGTACTTTGACTGGCTGGCCAATTTAGTGCCTGTAAGGAAGAAAATTGGAGAATTAAGGCTATGTGTGGACTTTAGAAATCTGAATAGGGATTCCTTAAAAGATAACTACCCGTTACTTAGAATGGATCATGTGCTGCAGAAGGTAACAAGATCATTCAGGATGTCCATGTTGGATGGGTTCTCTCGGTATAACTAGGTGGTTGTTGATAAAGAAGATTAGAAACATACTGCATTCACAACCCCTTGGGGGGACTTTATATATTCTCGAATGCCTTTTGGGTTCATGAATGAAGGTGCAACATTTCAAAGGGAAATGGACATTTAATTTTTGGGAGATAAGTTTGTAGTGATATACTTGGATGACATCAGTATTTTCTCTAAGTCTGATGAGGGGCATATGGACCATCTTAAAAAGACTTGAGAAATGTAGAAAATTTGAGCTTTCCTTGAATCCTAAGAAGTCTATTTTTTCTCTAGAAGAGGGGAAACTGTTGGGGCACATTGTTTCTAGAGATGGAGTGAAGATAGATCCAGCAAGGGTGCAAGCTGTGTAGAAAATACCCCTGCCCATGAGTAAGAAACACATTAATTTTTTTTTGGGAAAAATAAATTTTCTAAGGAGGTTTAAGTCCAATTATGCTGAAATTGTAAAAGAAGTTATCAATATATTGAAGAAGGAAAATGAGGTGCATTGGAACAAGGAAGCCAACGAGTCATTCTCTAGGATTAAAGAAGCAGTATAAGCAGCTCCAGTTTTAATTAGCCTTGATTATCAAAAGCCTTTTCAAGTTTTTTCATTTGCATCACCTAATTCAATGGATTCTATTTTGTTACAGAAAAATGATGAAGAAAAGGAGCAGCCAATTGTTTTCTTTAGCAATATTCTTAGAGATGTTGAACTAAATTACAATATTCTTGAAAAACAGGTATATGCTTTGGTAAAATCCCAAAAGGCCTTTAGGGCTTATGTGCCGTAGTCATAGATCATTTCTTATGTGTCAAATGATGCAGTAAATGATGTCTTAGTCCAAAGTGATGTGGAAGTAAAAAGAGGGAAATGGATAGCCAAGATTCAAGAGTATGACCTGGACATAAAGCCCACAATGCTGGGAAGGGGTAGGGATTGACAAAGATGTTGATAGAGTCAAATTTTCAAGCATTGGGAGTCAACTTGCTAACAACTGCAAATGAGGAAATAATTGAAGAAGGTAAAGAAAAATGAAATCCAGGTATGAATATCAGATATATATTTTATGTTGAGGGCAGATTCTATCGGAAGGATCCTGTGGGAATTTTATTGTTATGTTTAACAAAGGATGAATTTACAGAGACCATTAAAGATTATCATGAGAAGTTATGTGGTGGACATTATAGTTGGAAGGCTACTGCACATAAGTCCTCCAAGCAGGGTTTTATTGGCCCACCCTATTTGGTGATACATATAAGTTTTTCAGAAGCTATCATAAGTGTCAGCTTCTTGTTAAGAACAAGAGGCTAGTGCCCTTGCCTTTGATCCCAGTATTCATAGAAGAACTATTCAGACAATGGGGACTAGATTTTGTTGGAGAAATTAACCCACCTTCAAGTGGACAACAAAAGTGGGTTCTTATAGTTACTAATTATTTCACCAAGTGGGTAGAAGCTATACCTACTAAAAGGTAAAATGACCAAGTGGTGATGAAGTTCTTAGAGGAAGATATTTTCAGCAGATTTAGGTGCCCTGTTAAAATCATAACAAAAAATGCTCAAGTGTTCAGTTCAAGTAAGTTTGTTACTTTTTGTCATAGTTATAATGTTATTTTATCTCATTCAACAGCTTATCATCCACAGGGAAGTGGATTGGCTGAATCCACTAACAAAATATTGATGAAGATCCTTGAGAAAACTATTACAGAGAATCAGAAAGACTTGTATTCTAAATTAAAGTTTTCTCTATGGGTTGTTTGAGTGACTACAAGAAGGTCTATAGGCAAACCACCTTTTGAATTAGTGTATGGAACTCAACCTCTATTCGCAAGTCAGCTTGTAAAGCCTGTGATTTGAATGATTCAGGAGGCAAAAGAAGAGTCCAATGCTTTAATAATAAGGATGCATAAGGTAGTGGACATGAGTGAAATCGGGGATAAGGTAAGAGATAATTTGATTATGTATCAATCAAAGATGAAGGGTATTTTTGACAGAAAGGCCAAAGAAATTGATTTTAAAGTTGGAGACCTGGTATTATGGTGGGATACTAGAAGAGAAGATAAGGGTAAAAATGGAAAGATTGATCCTCTATGGTATGGCCCATTCAAAATTATAGAAGCAAGGGAAAATAATACATTCTTCCTAGAGAATCCTGACGGTGAATCTTTACAACTACCTGTCAATGGGCAATACCTCAAACATTATTTATAGTTTTGAGGCACAAGAATCCTATAATTGGGTATGAATTTGTAACTTCTCTATTATGTGTCATTGTATGTCTTGTTTTATTTAAGTATAGTAATGAAGTTGCAGGTCTTTGTTTACTTAAGTGAATGAAGTTAAAATTCCTTAAAAGAGCGCTCATGTACTTAAAACCCCTACTTCTAAATTTCTTCTAAGTTACAGATAATAGTTTCAATGAAAACATCATATTGTCTTTAACTTCTCAAAGTGTTATAGACAATAGTTTATGTGAAAAACATCATATTGTCTCTAACCTTCCCAAGCATTCTTCATTCAGCATTTATATCCAGCATCATATGGCATTATGAGACTTTAATATCACCTAAGTATTAAGGGTTAAGAACCAGGTCTTTTAGGTCCTTCATTTGAGGATATATCATACAAATCAGTGACAAGAATAGTAAACATTAATGTCTTAAGCACAATTTCTACACAACCAAGAAATTGGTTTCTTAAGGGAGAACATTTATTGGTGCCGTTGTCGGGGAGAGAAGTCAAGAAGTCTTTTCCTTGGGTTTTTAATATTTTCCTCTGGTTGTTTAGTGAGGAGAAATATTTGGTTGTATTCAACGGAAAGAAATAGCTCTGGCTTCAAAGAGACCTCATACAAGGTTAGATACCTCACAACAAAAGATTCAAGCCCTTTCAAACCCTTAGAGACTAGTTTCCAATAGGGTTAGAAGGCCAAAAAATCCAATTACACCAAGTCCTACACTATCTACACCTGGCAGCAGTTCAACACATCTTTCATCCAAACATTCACTATCGACTTCATTTCAAGAACCCAACTATCAAGAACAACCTTTAGAGTCTGTTTCTTTCTTAGTATCTACTATAGTTATTCAACCTAAACATATAACTACCTTGCCACCTTTTCATACTCCATTTACTCCTCAGTTAGGTTCTACATCTGCTGGTACTCAAGGTTCAGTAAGTTCAAGAGCAAACATGGCAACACCTGCATTTTTTTTAATAGGTATGCACATATTCAATTGCCATAACAGTTGAATCAAATTCCTCAAGAATACTTGAAAATTCTTCCTCGTTTCTAACTGGGGGATAAACAAACAATAGAAAATCATATAGCAATGTTTTGTAATTTTGTAGAAAATCTCAATGTTGAACACTTGGATGTTGTTTTAAGACTTTTTGTGCAATCCTTGTATGTAGAAGTAAGAAAATGGGTTAAATGGCTTCCTAATAAGTCTATTACTACATGGGAAGAGATGCAGTGCTTGTTCACCTAGAGATGGGGAGAGAAAAGAGACCATGGGAATTCACTCACAGAGTTTAATGCTATTAAGAATACTTGTGATAAAAGTGTTGTGGAGTTCATCAGAAGGTTCAGTAAGAGATATAGTAGTCTTCCAGTGGAGATTAAGCCCCCTCCCATTGGTGCAAAAATAACTTTTACGGGGGCTTTTGAATCAGATTTTTGGTTCACATTGAGGTAGAGAAGATCCACAACCCATGATCAAATTTGGTGGCTGCAGGTAAAGCACCAGAGATATAGCCTATCCAAGATAAGGGAAAGGATAAAGTGGAATCCTCTCAAAGTCAAACATTATAGGATATGAATAATGTAATTAAAAATTTGTCTAATAAATTGATTAAATTAGAATTGGAGAGTAAGAATTCTTAGAGGAAAGAACAACAGAACAAAAAATTTAATCCTCAATATAAAAGACAACCTCTGCAAATTTTGCAGAAGGAGAGAAAAGATCAAGATTAGGTTCAAGCACCACTTAGAGGCAAATCTTGATGAAGTACCAGAACATTCCAGGGACCATGATGATCGTATTTCTACATTGTATGTAGTAGATGAAGAGGAACTAGGTGTTGAGGGAGAAGAATATGAATATACTAAAACATATGCTATTTATGATGACAATGAAATTAATGAATATTAGAAGTAGTTTTCTGATTTTATGCAGGCATAATTATATAAGAAATATGACTTGAGATCAAGGAAAAGATCAGGAGTTCAAGAAAATGAAGGTAAGCAGCAAGTTTCAGCTCCCCTACAAAAGGGAACTCCACAAGAACCACAGCCTGAAAAACAATTGGTGAGTCTTCTCAAGACAGAAGTGAAAAAATTCCTTTAGAAAAACTTTTTTCCATTCCACAGGAGGTTTCAATGATGAAGAGAAGTGAAGATGAAAATGAAAGGAATACTAAATAGGTTCATGTGTTTAGTCTCACTAAAGAATTAGAAAAAATCAGAATTTAGGTGCCCCTCACAGAGTTGGTTAAAACACCAATTTATCAAAGAGAGATTGTTGAGTTTATCAATCTATCTCAAAATGTGAATATAACTGATACTATGAATCTACAAGAAGATAAACCTGTAGTGGTTTTTTGTCCACATGTGGAGGAGGTAGATTCTTCAACACCTCCTTTCTACCATTATTTATTGATTCATGATTTCCTCTTGCATAATTGCATGTTTGATTCAGGAGCTTCACATAACCATATGACATTATTAGTGATGAAACAACTAAAACTACAAGTTACTAAAACGTACAGAGACCTGTATTCTTTTGATTCAAATAAAGTCAAGTGTGTGGGGGTTATTAAAGATATGGTGGTGTCACTAGCCCAGATCCCAGCTAGAAGCTTGGTAATGGATGTAGTGGTAGCAGATATCCCTGCTAGGTTTGGAATGTTGCTATCTAGGTCACGTGGGCTAAATTGGGTGGTGTTTTGAAACTAGATTTTACTTATGTTGTCATACCAATTTGTGGTGGAGAAGAAAGAAGACTGTATAGAGAAAGAAGATTTGTGAAAACAATCACAAAGAACAGAGAAAGTAATTCACCTGTATATAGCCAAGAGAAAGATGATTTTTCTTGCTTTGTGCTACATGACAATGCAGAGTTGTCTGGAGATAACTAGAGGGAGCTTACTTCAGCCAGCGTTAAAACAGAGCTACAAACATAAGGGGTGTGGAAGTGCTTCTTTAATGGAGCCTATTCTAGAGAAGGAGAAGGTGTTGGTTTCCTTCTAATTACACCTAGAGGTAATATGATCCCTTTATCTTTTAAATTGGAGTTCGAGGCAACAAATAATGTGGCAGAATATGAATCCTTGATCATTGCTCTACAAATAGCAAAACAAATGGGAGTATAGTCAATTTCTATTTTTGGAGGTTCAGAGATGATTATGAAGAAAATAAAGAACCATTGTCAAAGAAAACACCCTAGGCTTAGGGAATATAGAAATGAAGTGTGGGATTTGTTTGACAACTTCTTTGAGGCTTTCAGCATACAGTTCATTCCAAGAGATGGAAATAGATTAGTAGACTCTTTGGTTGTGCATGTTAGTAATTTTAGCCCTCCTATAAATCCAAAGCTAAGATATGAGGTACAAATGATGCACAGGCCTTCTATTCCTGATAATATAAAACACTGGCAGATTTTTGAGGATGAACAACAGATTAAGGAATTCTTGACTGTGATTGAAGATTTTCAGGGCACATAGATTGATCAAGATGAAGATGAAATAATGGAAGGTGCAGAAGTAAGTGGTTTGAAAAATTGTATAGTTAATCAAAAAATTATTCTATTGAAAGATAATATTCTGCGAAGGGGGCTTGTCCTTCTTTAAAGACTTTTTAAATCCAATGATGTAGTTGTCAGTTCATAGAAAATCCCACAAGATGAGTAGATTCAGGATCACAATATTCGAACCCAGAAGGAGCCTAGGTTAGTCAAATTATTTAATGGAGTTCCACTTAATTATAAGGAGATATATATTAAGCTTTTCAGGGACTATATTGATGGTTTTGCTTGGTACTATGAGGATCTCAAAACATATGATGTAAATATTATTCAGTACAATATTTCCTTGAAAAAAGGGATTAAGCCATTTAAGTAGAAACTCAGCAAATAAACCCTTTTCCTTTACCATTGATTGAGAAAGAAGTCAAAAAGCTGCTTGATGCCAAGATAATAGTTCCACTCAGGTACTCTGACTAGGTGGCCAATTTAGTGCCTGTAAGGAAGCAAAATGGAGAATTAAGGCTATGTGTGGACTTTAGAAATCTAAATTGGTCTTCCTTAAAAGATAACTATCCATTACCTAAAATGAATCATGTCTTGCACAACGTAATAGGATCATTCAGGATGTCCATGCTGGATGGGTTCTCTAGGTATAACCAGGTGGCTGTTGATAAACAAGATCAAAAAAATACTGCATTCACAACTCCTTGGGGGACATTTATGTATGCTCTAATGCCTTTTGGGTTGATTAATGCAGGTGAAAAATTTCAGAGGGCAATGGACATTGAATTTATGGGAGATAAGTTTGTAGTGATATACATGGATGACATCATTGTTTTCTCTAATTCTGATGAGGAGCATTTGGACCATCTTAAAAATACTTTTGAGAAATGTAGAAAATTTTTGCTTTCCTTGAATCCTAAGAAGTCTATTTTTTCTCTAGAAGAGAGAAAACTACTCGGGCATATTGTTTCTAGAGATGGAGTGAAGATAGATCCAGCAAGGGCGTAAGCTGTGCAGAAAATACCCCTGCCCAGGAGTAAGAAAAACATTCAAAAATGTTGTGTGTGGAGCATGATTGTTCATAGGTCTTTGTTTCAGTTGGATATATACCCCAGGAAGTTTGTACACCCCTCCACATGGGGGTGGTGAGAGGGAGACTTGTCCCCCCGCGAGGGTCCGGGGGCCAGCGGGGGCTCAGGGGCAGTGCCCCCGAAGCTAAAAAAAAAATGTAAAATTTCCTTGTAAAACTATAGTAATTTCTAGTCAATTTGGACCATTATTAGGCGGATGATCTGACGGTAGAATTTATGTTTAGTTTATGGATTTTTACCCTAGAAGGAAACCCCTCTCTTTGTATGAGAGCATTGTATTTAAGGTTGTGTAATAGATGTGTATTTGGTGAGTGAGAAGCAGAGAGGTGCGACTGTGAGAGAAAATAGAGGATATTATAGCGGATCTACTGTAGGTTGTGTCTCTTCATTTTGTTGGATAATAGAAAGGAAGGACTGGATGTTCGGGGTGAACGTAGCCCAAACTGGGTGAACCACGTATATTTGTGTCTCTCTTGTTTTATGCATTTTTTGTGTTTATATTTTTGCAATATTTTATGTGTTCTATTACTTCGTAATATATAATTTTCTAACAAAAAATTTATGGGAAAAATAATTATTTTGATTTTTGTGTCCAATTATGTTGAAATTGTAAAAGAAATTACCAATATGTTGAAGAAGTAAAATGAGGTGCATTAGACCAAGGAAGCCACAGAGTCATTCTCTAGGATTAAAGAAGCATTAAAAGAAGCTCCACTTTTAATTAGCCCTGAATATAAAAAGCCATTTCAAGTTTTTCATTTTCATCACCTAATTCAATAGTTGTTGTTTTGTTACAAACAAACGATGAAGAAAATTAGCAACCAGTTGCTTTCTTTAGCAAGATTCTCAGATATGTTGAACTAAAGTACATTATTCTTGAAAAACAGGTATATGCTTTGGTAAAATATCTAAAGCCCTTTAGGACTTATGTGCTGTAGTCACAGATCATTTCTTATGGGCCAAATGATGTAGTAAAGGATGTCCTAGTCCACAATGATGTGGAAGACAAAAGAGGGAAATTGATAGCCAAGATTCAAGAGTATGACCTAGACATAAAGCCCAATAAGCTAGTGAAAGGGAAATAATTGGCAAAGATGTTGATAGAGTCAAATTTTCAGGCATTGGGAATCAACTTGCTAACACCTGCAAATGAGGAAATAATTGAAGAAGGTGAAGAAAAATAAAATCCAAGTATGAAGATCAGATATAATTTTTTGTGTTTAGAATGGTACAAGCACATAGTCCATTATTTATGTTTTCTCTCTTGTCATCAATCTTTGGATAGAAAAAAATATAGAGCATTAAAAATCAAAGAACAATAATATGTGATTGTTGAGGGAAAATTCTATTGGAAGGATCCTGTGGGAATTTTATTGTTATGATTAAGAGAGGATGAATTTACAGATAACATTAAAGAATATCATGAGAAGTTATGTGGTGGACATTATAGTTGGAAGGCTACTGCACATAAAATCCTCTAAGTGGAGTTTTATTGGCCCACCCTATTATGCAATACATATAAGTTTGTTAGAAGCTGTCAAAAGTGTCAGCTTTTTGCGAAGAAGAAGAGGCTAGCTCCCTTGACTTTGATCCTAGCCTTCATAGAAGAACCATTAAGACAATGGGGACTAGATTTTGTTGGAGAAATTAACCCACCTTCAAGTGGACAACAAAAGTGGGTTCTTACAGCTACTAATTATTTCACCAAGTGGGTAGAAGCTATACATACTAAAAGGGAAAATGACTAGGTGGTGATGAAGTTCTTAGAGGAAAATATTTTCAACAAATTTGGATGCCCTATCAAAATCATAAAAAATAATGCTCAAGTGTTCAGTTCAAGTAATTTTGTTGCTTTTTGTCAGAATTATAATGTTATTTTATCTCATTCAATAGCTTATCATCCACAGGGAAATGGATTGGCTGAATCCACTAACAAAATATTGATGAAGATCCTTAAGGAAACTATTGTAGAGAATAAAAAAGACTAGGATTCTAAATTAAAGTTTTCTCTATGGGTTGTCTGAGTGACTATGAGAAGGTCTACATGCAAATCATCTTTTGAGTTAGTGTATGGAACTCAAGCTCTGTTCCCAAGTCAGCTTGTGAAGCCTGTGATTGTAATGATTCAAGAGGCAAAATAAGAGCCCAATTCTTTGATAAGAAGGATGCATAAGGTAGTGGAAATGAGTGAAAGCAAGGATAAGGCAAGAGATAATTTGATTATGTATCAATCAAACATGAAGGGTATTTTTGACGGAAAGGCCAAAGAAATGGATTTTAAAGTTGGAGAGCTAGTATTAAGGTGGGATACTAGAAGAGAAGATAAGGGTAAACATGGAAAGTTTTGTCCTCTCTTGTATGGCCCATTTAGAATTATAGAAGCAAGGGAAAATAATACATTTTTCGTGGAGAATCTTGACGGTGAATATTTATAGCTACCTATCAATGGGTAGTACCTCAAACATTATTTCTAGTTCTGAAGCACAAGCATCCTGTCATTGTAGATACCGGAGTGAGTTCGTTGTACAAATTCCATAGAATTTAAATTGGCTAGGCAATATGTGACTCCATGCCTGAGGTGAAGGAATTGATATGTGGTTCTTAGTGCTTCTGTCGCAAAATCATTATCCCAAGGTGGAGCCAGATGTTGTAGCATCCATTGTCATTTTAATTTTATTTTCAGTTTTATCTCAAAAATGAAAAAAAATCAAATATTATGTTATAATGGAAATAAAAGAAAATGCGGAAATCTGAAAGAAACGAGTTGTTTTATATTATTGATGGATTTTGAATGAGAGAAACTTGGGAGAAGGTCTGAGCTATCAGATCGACAGGAAGAAGATCTAACGGTAGTCACACGGTTAACAAGGGCGAGGTTTAATCCAAAATCAGACGTGAGAAGTTATAAAATCGAGTTAAAACCTCAGTTGATCAAGGTCGTCCACTTGAAGAATGCAGATCCGACAGTAATCACGTGGTTAACAAGGATGATGTTTAATTCAGAAAATGGACATGATGGTTTATGAAGTGTGATTTAATCTGTTGAAGTCTGGATCAATCATATCCACTCATCAAGAAGGGATGACATCCGACAGATATTGTGTCAAAAATTACACAGGTTTTATTATAAATTTCGGACTCGAGAAGTCTTTTAACTGTAGTTTTGTTTCCTATTAGGTCTGTGGGGAAGGCAAAGGTTTGTGGAAAAGGTAGAAATGATAAGATTATGAACTAGAGTCTAAATTTATTTTGGTTCCGTGGTACCTGAAGGTTTACCATATTCCGCGTAAATCAACCAATTACTCTGTTTTAGCAGACTAACTAAAATTAGAGGCAAATGACTGAAACTCCAAAGGAACGGTGATTGGTCGGGTTTCTTTATGTTTCTGCCAATCAGAGCACTTCTGATATATATGTGGGTCATAAGAGTTTCTTTTTGTTTCATCCAATCATAACATTTTCGATACATACGTGGGCCCATAACCCACAGCCACACACGGAATGTTGTAAAGATGCATTTTTTCTGTGTTAGAACAGTCTAGCTATTATCAGAACATCTACAAAGAGACTTCATCAGAATTTAAGCCACGTATCCAAATAGCAGGCAACCATCATTAGTTATATTCTAATTTCTGTTACTTCTTTTTATTTTGTTTTCTTGAGAATGAGGTGTCTTTTACCTTCCAATGTAATATTTTGTAATGACTTTTACTTTAGACAGTTAGGATATAGTTAAGCAGTTTGATAGTTTTGGTGATTATCAACTGTCACATGATGTACAAAAAGAGGCAAAATTATAGAAAAGGGTTCGAATTTTGAAGAACCTGGAGACTAGGCTACTGTATTTTTGATGAATTGTTGATTAATGAAGGAATCAGAAATTTTCAACCCATTGTTGGGTATGATTTTGTAACTTCTCTATTATGTGTCATCATATGTATTCTTTTCTTTAAGTATAATAATGAAGTTGCAGGTCTTTGTTTACTTATGTGAATGAAGTTAAAATTCCTTAAAATAACACTCCTATACTTAAAACACTTACTTCTACACTTCTTCTAAGTTACAGATAATAGTTTCTATGAAAACAACATATTGTCTTTAGCTTCTCAAAGTGTTATAGATAATATTTTCTATGAAAATCATCATATTGTCTCTAACATTTCAAATCATTCTTCATTCAACATTTATATCTAGCATCATATTCCATTCTGAGACTTTCATATCACCTAAGTATTAAGGGTTAAGAACCAAGTCTTTTAGGTCCTTTGTTTGAGAATATATCATACAAATAAGTGACAAGAATAACAAAGATTAATGTCTTAAGCACAATTTCTACACGACGAAGAAATTGGTTTCTTAAGGGACAACATTAACTATAAGAAGATAGAAATGAAGAATTATAGGAGACTTTCTTGTTGCAATTCAATGAATCACGAAGAAAACCATTTCCATCAGCTGGACAATCCATCCATAGAAGACAATTGACCTGAATTGTTCTATACATTCCCATTTGAAGCAATAGAATACCATATAAGACGATCATCGACATAGAAATAAAAAACTCAACATAAAAAGTAACCACAGAAACATGCTCACATTTTGAGCAGTCAATTCTAGTTCACTCAATAAGAAATTTGCAAGAGTGGCCGAGAAACTTGCAAGAGACATTAAAAAATAGAGCAGGCCATAGACAAGGAGGGGAGAATATAAATAGTAGATAACGGACTACAGTCACCATGAACCCGAGGTTGGTGACGTACTGCGAGAAAAATCTACCAACCGAGCTTACCACTAGAGGCTAGAGAATGAAGCACCTCTGCTTACCTCCTAAATATGGTCTCCAGCACAAAAAAAATTTCATGAATGGGGCTATGAACCCTCACCACCTGAAGATTATGAACTCTGCGTCAAATTTCTCGAACATTAAACTCACTCATGCTATCTGCCATCCCATCGTCCTAATCATGCATGTAAGGTCCTGGGTTGAGCTGCTCTTTTGCTCTGTCACCCATCATTTCACCGTTGTCGAGAGCCTCGAGAGGGACGATGATCTGTCTCGCACCTAGATTGGGGAATAATTCCATATCGAATTTAAAAATATAAATTAATTAGGAATAAAATAAGATGTGAGTGCAATAATTAACCTTATACTTTTCAAAAATATTTCAACACAACATTTGTAAAACTATTTGAACATCTATATTAACAAATTTATGCAATATAAACTTCATATATATATATCTATATATATATATATATAATTATATATATATATATATATATATATATATATATAAATATATTATTATATATATAGTTCTAATGTTGTATATAATCAAATATTCAATGTTCAAATAAAAAAATAATTGAAAGTTAAAAAAAAAAATAAAATATGAAGTATAATATGAGGGAGATGTAAATCATTGAATTCTTAATACAAAATTAATATATAACGTATAAAAATTCATAATAATAAAAAATGTTGATGTGGGTCATCAATAAAATATTTTAACATGTAGAATCAAGTAATATTGATGTATAGTTAAAAATATATTAATAATAAAAAAAATTAATGTGGATAATGTAATGCATAGATAAAATGTCTCAATGCACATATAAAGCAATTGAAAAGAATTTATTATGATTATAATGGTTAAAGTAGTTTCACTGTTTTACATTTTGATCAGTTTTAGGTACTTTTCTATATCATTTTCCCTTGAAAATCAACATAGATTTTTTGGAATTATCGGAATTACAATTTTGCGACATGCACTCCAAATAGCATTAAAAAATATAATTTAAACAATGAAAATTTACACATTGTATATATATAGAGTGAGAACCACTACAAATTTATTGGGATCTATCAAGGGATGAGAGGGATGCAATTTTTCCTTTAAATTTTCACTGTAAAAGAGGTTTGCATATGAAAATATTTGATCTATCGAGGTGAATGCTAAATCCATACTTAAGACTTATTTATACTAGTGAATTATGACACAACGATTATGAAATTGAGCCCTATGTACCTTCAAATTGCCACTAATTTGACCTAATAATATGGAAAATAAAAACTATAGTAGTGGTAACACACATTTTGAACCTTCTTCTTTGTGATTTTAGGGCCAAAATTTACCCTTGAAGACAAAAAATAATAGTAAGTGTAAATTATCCTTCTCACCATTCTTGGAAAATTTCCTACCTTGCGTATAAATTATCTTATTTTAACATCATTTTCATCTAAATTTTTTTAGAAGAAAGTGAAATCATAGGACCTACAAGGCAATGCCACTTCTTTTCACTTACATAAAAGAGAGTTCAATTGTAAGAATTTATAAAAATTATTGTATATTTTTTTCTTAGAATAACAACATTAAGTAAAATATACAGGGAAAAATTTTGTAGTGAAGAGTGAGAGTCATGTTTTCAAACTTTCAGTAAATTTAGTTGATATATGTATGTTTTTTTCTTTTTTCCTTTAAAAAATAAGGCATATATCAATTATATTTACTAATATCACTGTGCTAATTATGTTGAAATTTTATCAACCAATCAAAAGTTTCAACACATGACTCTCATTCTTCACTACTAAATTCTTCCTTGTATATTTTACTTGATGTTATTCTAAGAAAAAACTCTACAAAAGTTTTCTATAAATTCTTATGATTTCACTTTTAGACGTAGACACGGACACAAACACACAAAAGAAACAAGATGTAATTTTTCATTAGTAATGAGGAAATAATTTTTTTTAGATGCATCAAGATTCATTCAGTTCAAAAGTTACTAACTAAACAAAATTATAAAATCAAACACACATTCTTTCCAATGTCATTAGAGAATAAGTATCTGAAATCATATTACATCATCATCATCATATAGTATCAAACTTAAAGATGTAGAAACATAAGTAGACATTAAAATCCTCCATGAGCATGTGTATACATATGCATAAAACAAAAAGTGATACTAGAAGATATCCAACCCCAAACAAGAAATTAAACCTAAGAAATGATGCCCATGAATGGGCTGTGGAGGCATTGTTGTGTGTTCTCTCCTAGCTACTCGAAGTTTTCCCATATGCCCTGAACCTATTAAGCACTTCATTTAGATAGTTGGTTTGTTGAAGCATTGTGTTCCATGCAGATGTGACAACCTGAAATATGATCAAAAACGTGTTTCTCTTCAAGGATAGAAAGCAATGTATGATTGTGGCATCTTTATGTCTCATTAAATGAATTTATCACAACCAAAGATTTCCCAAAACTCTGAAGTGTATGGAATCCTTTTTGAATGTTGAACAATAAGAGAAATTTTAAGGTTAGCAATTTAGCATAGTTATTTGATCCTATGCCAAAACTAAGCTAGATTTTGAAATAGTTATGCTCCTGTAGGAACAAAAAAAACTGCACCACTGCATATTCCAATTTCTAAGGAAAACCCATCAAAATAGGTCCATGGAAAACAAATACAAATATTGATTTCTTCAACAGTGATAACATGAGGGGCATGCCTTGAGACCGACACAAGAAACAAAGAGAAATTGGTTATGACCTATGCCACCACCTGATCTGTTGATGAAAGCTTGTCCTAGAAGATTTATTTGTTTCCTATAATCCACACACCCCAACAGATGAGTGGAGGAATGTTTGTGTGATTCTTTTTGTTTTTCTTTTCCCACTAAGACTATCATAACTCCATAAAAAATTATCCAACGCATACAATTGTTATGCTAGTCAATTGTTTGCAAACAACCTATATTTTCAGTGTGAAATGCAAACATAGGAACATGTGTGCTACTGATCCTTCAACATTTTGCCACAAAGTACACTAGCTATTCCCTTCCTTACAACTCTTTTGAAGATTATCCCAAATGTGAATTTTGTTTTCAATAAGGCACCACATGAATACTTAAACATTTTTTGGGCACTTTAATTTCCAAAATATCTTCCACCACTAGGATTGGGACTTCAGTCTATTTGTGAGGATCAAGTACAAGTATCCTATTTGGGTGTATATTCCTTGAATAAAAAATGTACCTAGTATAGTGGATCCTCCTAGTCTCATATTCTGACATGTGACAAGTTTAAGGAAGTAGTGTAGGTGTGCTAAATTCCCATGAAAATAGTTGGAAATTTTAATTAATCACCATTAGCTCATCCTTGGACCCATATCATGGATCAAGTTTCATTTTCCACTTGATTCAGGGTAACCTTGCCATTGTCTTTTAAGAATGTTACCAATGAAATTGATAGACAAAACCTTTCCCCACATGCCACCATGGGGTCTTCTTGAAACCTCCATTTTCATCATTTCCTACCTTCCATGCAAGTCCACTTTCAATTACAGAGAAGAAAGCTAAAGTTTCCTTCCATAACACTGAAGCATTAGAAATTTTCTTGTTAGTGGATCTAATCCAGTCAATATTAGAAAGTAGATAGATATATTTCTCTTGTACCACTGAGGTTCAAATACTATTCGTGGAAAGTAGTGTCCACCCCACTTTAGCTTCCATTTCCTTCACAAATAAAAGAATTATTTGTATGCCCCAACCCCTCCAGTCGTTTGGAACAATGATTTTGTTCCCTCTGACCCATGGAAGGATGAGTTTCTCTTTTTTGCTAGCCCATAAAAATGTGCAACACAACTGGTAGATAACATTGAAGAAACATTTGGGGATCCATGATAAAGACATCCAATATACAAGGATGGCCTACAAAATATATTTGATAAGAACCAACCTACCATCTTTAGAGAATCCACAGGGGCTCCACTGGGGGAGCAATACCATACCACGTGGGTTCATATTGGGGGATATATATTGAGGAAAAAATGGCATAATATATTGGGGGTATATACAGGGTAAATGGTTTTTATATTGGAAGGTATAAAAAATAGACTTCAAAGTTAATGAAAAACTATAAAGGGGTATAAAAAATATTAATGAAAAATGAATACCTACAATATCTAGTGGAAGTAGGGGTTTTTTAAATTGGGAAGGTGTATTGGGTTCGTATTGGTAGGGGGTTAAATAATGTTGAGATTGCAACAAGATGATGGATCTTAGTGAAAAGAGTCGCCTTCACTAAGTAGGCACGCAGGCTATTTTTGCGCAAGTCTATTTTTAGACATATGGATCATGTCTATGGATTGCAGGTTGCTGTTTATGGATGATTGATTCAAGTTGGGAAAAATAGATGGACTTCTATTTTTGATGAAAGTGTGAGTGATCAAGTCTATTTTTAGACTGGCTGTCAAAAATAGAAAAGTCAAATATTATTATCTCACAATAATATTTGGACTATAAACTTAATCTTATTCTCTTGGAGCACTTCAGTTTGAGCTACAGATGTGGCACATGTAGCTGTCAAAAGGAAATACGTTTTTCTTTGTGGGTCAGTTGAGTTGTTGCATGCATGACTTCAGTTAGAACTCAATCAGTTGAGTTTGGTGGAGTTGATTGTGGAGTTGATGGAGTTTTGTTCAGTTTGACTTGGTTAAACTAGTTGTAATTAGTCTAACTGCAAATAGACTAATGATGAGTTGTTAAACTAATTATTAACTCATAATGCAACTAAAGAATACATCAGTTAACTCATTTGCATGTTAGTGCATGTTCAGTTCAGTAGGGACAGGTGTTAGAGGATCAAATTGCTATCAGTTGTGACTATAGTTGTGCATGAGGATTTGCACAATCAATGGGATTGAGTTATGCCAATAAGAATTGGCTAATACCAAGTGAGTATAGCCTTTGCTCATGTGATTCCCAGTGTGAGTGATTATTTTGAGGTAAATACGAGTTTGGTTCAACCATTCTCATCCATTCTTGAGCAGGTATTGAGCAGTGGAGGCAGGCAAGCAGTGAAATAGATTTGGAGATCAGATCTGAGCTGTATTGTGTGTAACAGGTGGAGATAGTGTTGGATACTTGTGAGAAGTATTGACTATTGTAATGTTATATCTTCTCAATCATTAATATACAGATAGTGTGGGGTTTTCAGCTGTAAGCTTTCCCCAGGTTACATACTGTGTTAATGTGTGCATGCTCTTGATGTTTTATTGTTATTGATGTTGTTATATTGATGATCAATGTAGAGGAGCTTATGTATTGTGTATGTATTCTGCAATAGTACATGATTAGGATAATCTCCATTGAATATGTGCTTATTATTCAAAATTTCTACAAATGATACATAGTACACAAACTTACCTAGTGATGGAACCTTCAGAGGTCCAAACACATGACTGTGCACAAGCTCTAATATTTGTTTCGCCCTCTTACCACCAGAGGGGAAACTCACTCGATTATGCTTCCCATATACACAATTTTCACAGAAATCAAAATCCAGAGAGTTATTAGTCATACCTTCTATGCTACCTTTACCATGAAGTATTCGAATGCCCTTCTCTCCAATATGTCCAAGCCTTTGATGTCATAGCACGGTCTTTTCTCCAGAGACCACTAGATTTTCTGCTCCACTTTTAGGAACGATAGAATTATTGCACCCATCAATAAAAATGCTACCTCACAGCTTGTACAGAGTTCCAATCTGAACTCCCTGCATCAATACCAGTGCTCCCAGAGCTATCTTGCAGGTATCTTTCTCGAACATTGTTTTTACACCTGCATCATCCATCTTGCTTACAAAAATAAGGTTTTTGGCCAATGCAGGAATATGCAGAACACTAGAAGTGTTCTAACCCGTCCACCTTGCAACTTCAACTTTAGTTTTCCGCAACCAATGATTCTAGCCTTCCTATCATCCCCTAAGAATACATCGCCACCATCATATTTCTCACATTCATAGAACCACTCTTTATGGGGAGTGAAGTGAAAAGATGCACCTAAGTCAATCAACCATGCCTCATGATCTACATGTGTACTTGAAGAAGCTAAGTATACATCCCCAACTTCATCTGAGGTGGTTTTCGCCTCTGTAGAAGGAGCATCATCAAATCCCTTTCCTTTGTCAGGATCTTTAGATTTACAGTCCCTTTTGTAGTGCCCTTCCTTTCCGCATTTCCAGCACACCACCTTTACAGGTTTTCCTGGAGTTTTAGATCTCCCATCGTACAGACAAGGCATTACCATTATGGCTCTCCATATTTTTCTATCTCATCTCTTCCGTCAGCAAGGATGAGACTATTTCATCAAACTGCAAGGCAACTGCTACCTATTGCAATAACCAGATTATCCCATGAATCTGGTAGAGAACACAAAAAAATAATGCACTTATCTTCATCTAATATTTTAATATCAACAGACAATAACTGACTTACCATAATATTAAATGCATTCAGATGCTCTGTCACCGAGTCTCCATCTTTTATCCTCAGGTTATACAGCTTTTTCTATAGGAACATTTTATTCACTAGAGACTTAGATTGGTACAAAGTCCCTGACCTGTCCCACAAAGCCTTCACTGTAGCTTCCCCTGATACATTCAACAATACTGAATCTAAGACACATAATCGTATTGTGCTCTTTGCCTTTCGATCTAACTTCTTCCATTCTTCATCAGACACTCCCGTTGGTTTACTACCTAGATCTACCACGATCCACTGATCTTTATCCACCAACATATCCTCCATCTTGAGTTTCCATAACTCAAAACTCTGACCATTAAATTTCTCGATCTCTACCTTTCCACTGCTCCCCATCTTCTTTCACCACTAGAATCGATCTTGTTATCACCCTAAGAAACTCTCCTAGGTTGTAGCTCGGAGATGCCTGGGAACATATAAATTCAACTTATTGTTGCAAATAATAGAATGGAAGGAATGATGCTTGTCCAAGCGAGATAACCACTTCTACTTTGCTTGACTCCAGACATGCGTGAACACCCTCAGACTACAAGGCTTTAGACCACCAACTACTCACAGTTTAATATTGGGTGAATATGGAGAATACTAACCACACCAACAGCTGCACAAGACCATGTGATGGTCGGCTGCAACTAGTAAAGAAGTCTGCAAATCTAATCTCTTAGTGCACAGATAAGATGATAGCTCTCTAGCAATAGAAGAAGAGAAACCTTAATTACTCATTCAATGATACATACAAGACTTTAACATAGAGATATGATGACAGCTACTCTAGTGCTAAACATCAAGAGTTCAGGGATACAACATAGCAGGCACAGCTTAGAAGAGAAGAGAAATGAAAAGTGAGAAGATATGATGACAGCTACTCTAGTGCTAAACATCAAGAGTTCAGGGATACAACATAGCAGGCACAGCTTAGAAGAGAAGAGAAATGAAAAGTGAGAAATTAACAGCAAAAGAAGCTTATATTAGCTGAAAATAAAGACGAGACGCTTCAAGTATCGAAATAATTACAGTCTCTAGAAGTTGGAATTTACACCAAAATATCAACCATCAACCCTGATCACATCTTGTTTCTGGGTATATATAGATTTCCAATACAAAGGCACTTGGCCATTCTAGGTATGGAGGGGTCATAATTGACCACCAACCGCATTTAGTTGACTGATGGAGCTTCTGAGTGCATTTGCTTGCTTTAGTGGATGAATCTGATCTTTTCCTATGCTCTGCTGTCCTCTCGGGCAACTGGAGTGCTTGTGTCAATGAGGCCCCATAACTGTTAAATGCAGTTATCTGTTCGTGCTCCGTCCTTTTCCTCCTCAACCATACTATTTGTTAAATATGGTGGTTGAGCAGCAGCTGCAAACAGTACTAGAAAACTGGTCACCTTCGCCCTTCGGGTGCACGGGGCAGTCAAGGGACGTGGACTGCATAGAGGGCGGATGAGTCGGATGAAGGAGTAAGATTGGCCGTCGGATCGGGAGGATAGACGGAGAGGATGACTTGGTGGAGGGTAAGGTGGGCCTTTGGATCTCGAGCAAACGGATCCAACGGTCGTCGGGTGGAGAAGGTGCACAGATGTTACGGGGCAGTAAGTGGTATTGATCGCACCACCGTAGGACGTTGGGCGGTAAAAGGACAACGGTGCGCGATCCCATTCAGAGTGTGACACGTGGCGGCAGAGGAGGGAGGAAACCACTCTCCATCGCACGTTATCGTCCCAACACTTTATGGGTGCGAGGAGAGCAAACGTCATCCGATCGTGGCAGAGATGATTGGACGATGGGGTTTTGATCGCGTGGGTCACTTTATTTGACGTAACAGGAGCCGTCAGATCAACGGGAAGAGTGAACAGCTGTGATTTAAAGGTGATGATGGGGTCATGGAAGCGCGAGGTCATGTGGACACGGCTTTGTGAGGGTTTAGGCTTTGCGCTCGAGGCCTGAGGAAACAGGGGTTTATGTTGGGTTTTAGAGGAAAAACCAAGACAGCGGGGGTGAAAGAGAGCAAGCGGAGTAAAGGATAAGAAGGAAGGTGACCATTATGAGCTTTCTTTTGAGCATAATCAATACGACCAAGCTTATATTTGGCCTTCCAAAACCATAGTTATAGCAGAGCTAACACTGGCTCCTTCTGGGGATGAGATCCTCCTTGTGAGGTCTCAAGAACTGCAGACCATTGCCTTTCCTATCAAAACCAGATTAGCAAAACTTTCTGGTGTTCCATTGGGCATGGAGTCTAATTGAGCCTATACTAAAATTGATAAAACAACATATTTACAACTTTAAGGCCTGAAAGCCTTAAACAACATAAATTTTCAAAAATCACCCATTTACTGGGCCATCAAAAACTGTCTCTGCTTCCATACTTTGCAGCATGAAAGTATTGTTCCCTTGGATCTGAGTGATGACAAAAGGCCCAGTCCACAAAGCATCAAACTTCCCATGGTTGCCTCTCTTCTCTTTCAGTGCATCCCACTTAAGAACCAAGTCTCCAACCTGAAAATTATCTGTTTTTGCCCTCCTCTCAAAGGCTCCCTTAACCCTCTTTTGATGTGCTGCAGACTTTTCAACCAGTTGTTCTCTAACTTGATGTACCTCTGCTAAATCAGTGATTCTTTTTGCCATGTCCTCTTCCTCATTCTACTCTTTTTGCAAGAACATTGCCACAGGGAGGGTTAACTGAATTGGGAATACAGCCTCAGTGCCATATACCAGCTTGAATGGAGAATTCCCTGTGGATTTCTTGGTGGTCACTTTGTCAGCCCACAGTGCATATTTGAGCTTAGAATCCCAATTCTTTTTGTTATCCTCCAACAACTTTTTAGTTATCCTTATCAGGCTCTTGTTGGAAGATTTAGCTAAACCGTTGCCTTGAGGGTAATATGAGGTGGAATGAACTAGCTTAATGCCCATTGAGTCACACATGTCCACCAACTACTTTGCCCTAAAGGCCGCTGCATTGTCTGTAATCAATTTATGTGGACAGCCAAACCTAGTGAAGATATTCTTTGTTAGGAACTTCATGACCACATGGTGATCAGCCTTTCTGGTAGGGATGGCCTCAATCCATTTAATGAAGTAATCAGTGGCCACTAATATCCATCTATGTTGGCCACTGGAATGTGGATTAATTTCTCCATTGAAATCCAAGCCCCACTACTGAAAAGGGCCACTAGCATGTATGGGTTTTAGGGGCAGGGACTTCAATTGTTGCTTCCCTTCAAATCTTTGGCACCTATCACAAGATCTAACAAATGAAAAGACATCAGAAAATAAGGTGGGCCAATAGTACCCAGCTCCGAGGATCTTATGGGCTGTAGTTTTCCAATAATGATGTCCTCCACATATGCTGGAATGAAATTGCTGCATAACCTCCATGGATTGTTCTTTGCCCAGACACCTCAAAATAACTCCAGAGGGTCCCTCCAGTAGAGCAGATTTTTATGAATGCAGTATCTAGTTGCCCTGAGCTTAATAGTTCTAGCTTGGCTTGAACTAAGGTCTGGAGGAATTTCTAGCTTCAGCAAGAATTGAGCTATTGTAGAATACCATTCACAAGAAGCTATTTTTTTTCCAATGACTGATTTTGCCATGGTTCAACTGTTTCCCCTTCTGCCTGACCATCCTCTAAATTTACGCTTATCAAATTCATATCCAGCGTTCTACAATTTTCTTCAGCCATTAATCTAGCAAGGCCTTGACCTTTGACAAGCTTGGTGGGCTTCAATTCTATGTTAAATTCAATAATCTTTGCAATCCATTTAGCCCTTCTTCCATCAGCATCAGGCTACGTTAGGACATCTTTCACTGAAGCAGAGGTTACATATGCAATTACCTTGGAATGCAGAATGTAAATTCTGAAAGCTTTCAAAGATTTTATAAGGGCATATGCTTGTTTCTCAGTGATATCATACCTCAACGCAGCATCCCTTAAGGTTTTGCTGAAAAATGCCACTGGATGCTCTGAACCTTCCTCATCTTCTTACAACAAAACTGTTGCAAGGGTGTCATCAGAGGTAAACGAAAATATATGAAACTCCTTGCTGTAATATGGGCTGATTAAAGTAGGAGCTTCCATAATAGCTTTCTTAATGGATTCAAAGGATCTTCTTGCTGCATCAGTCCATTTTATTTATGACTCCTTTTTCAACATGAAGGTGATGTGTTTTACAAGTTTTGCAAAATTTGGGATAAACCTCCTTACAAAGTTTATCTTACCCATAAAGGACTGGATATCCTTCTTTGATCTCAGGACAAACAAGGTCTGTATTGCTCCTACTCTTTTTGGGTCGATTCTGACACCTGCGGTAGAAACAATATGTCCTAACAACTTGCCTTCTTCTAAAGCAAACTGTGACTTTTTAGGATTGACTGAAATCCCAAACCTTCTGCACTTCAAGAACACTTTCTTCAAATGCTGCAAATGGTCTTGATGGATGTTGGAGTACACTGTTATATCATCAAGGTAGACAAGGACAAACTTATCCTTCTCTCCCACAAATGTTATATCCATAGCTCTCTGAAAGGTGGCTCCAGCATTCATCAGCCCAAAAGGCATCTTGGAATACATAAAAGTGCCCCA
Organism: Pinus taeda; assembly: GCA_000404065.3. Lineage (NCBI taxonomy): Eukaryota > Viridiplantae > Streptophyta > Pinopsida > Pinales > Pinaceae > Pinus > Pinus taeda. The sequence goes on along the minus strand of APFE030325939.1, from coordinate 56,130 downwards.
AGGAGTGGTGAATGCAATCTTCTCTTGGTCATCTGGATGCATAGCAACCTGGTTATACCCTGAAAATCTATCCAAGAAAGACATCACTTTGGCTCCTGAGACTTTCTATAGAAAATGCTCCATCTTGGGTAGAGGATAATTGTCTTTCTTAGAGAATTTGTTTAAGTTTTTTAAATCAACGGAGAGCCTGATTTCTCCACTTTTCTTCCTTACCACTACCAAATTGGCTACCCATTTTGAATATCTGAGAGGGACTATGATTTTGGCAGCGAATAATTTCTTGATTTCTTTTTCAATCAGAGGGAGGAATAAAGGATTTATTTGTCTCAGCTTCTACTTGAAAGGGATGGTGTCTTTCTCTAAGGGAATCTTGTGCCGGATGATCTTTTTATCATAAGTTTTCAAGTCACTGTATTTCCAGGCAAAAACATCAGCAAATTGCTTCATTAAATTGCAGTACTCAGTACTTTGGGCAGCAGATAGATGGGTGGATATATTTACATATTTTGGATGATTTGAGCTCCCTATATTATGCCTATGGACCGCAATTTGGTCTTCTTTTTGGGTAGCCTTATAAGGCACATCATTCTGGTCAAACAACCTCTCTAAAGGAACTAAGCCTTTAGGTATATGATTGTTGGGCAGTTGGACAATGCTATTTTTTCCAATTTTGTTTCTAAGCTGGGACCGGGGACTTTCTTCCAAGGCTTCATTCTCTTGATCAATTTGCATTTCAGAGAAATCATCAATGAATTGTAGAAACCTATTCACTTCATCATCATCTTCAAAAACTTTCCAATTCTAGACATGATCAGGCAAGGATGGTCTATATTTCATTTGAACTTCATAAACTAGTCTGGGAGGCATGGGAGGGATAAACATGCTAGCAGACACAGCAAGGGAATCAATGAGCTGATTTTTTACTCTAGGGATGTATGAGATACAAAAATTATCAAAAGAATCATTAAGTCTCCATACCTCATTTCTATATGCTTTCGACCTTGGGTGCTTTGCTTGAAACGTTTTGTTCACTTGCTGAATGATGAAATCACCATCTACAAACACCTTTATGCTTCTGATTTCTCTGTCTTTAGCTGCATTAAGACCCAATATTAGAGCCTCATACTCTGCTATATTGTTGGTGACTTGGAAAGCCAGCTTAAAAGACACATGTGTGCTTTCTTGTTTTGAAGATATCAGCACCACCCTTGCTCCTGCAGTCTCCCTTGAACATGCTCCATCAAAGAACATTTCCCAAACTTGACTTCCTTGCTCTCCCTTGGCCTGGACTATTGGTTTCTTAAGCTGTAATCAGGCCTTCTGGGATTCTTCAATTTGGAGAATACATGCTCCAAAATCAGTGTCCACAGCATAAATGGGGTGATTAGAAGGATCCTTCTCATCACTAATGATGTAGGCCAGCTGTGTTGCTCTGTACAATCTCCTGCTTTCTCCTCCAAAGACTAGGATAGTGGCATAAGATAAATCATTCTGTAATGTCCCACCTAGTCTTTTAATCCACCCTCTGGACAACAGCATGCCAAACTTAGGGGGGACATCTGCTACCACAATGTCCATAATCATGCTCTTCATGGGTAGTTGAGTTAGGGTAATGGCCAGGTTTTTGATTAATCCTAGGCATTTTACCTTTCTTGAATTGAACGAGAATAAATCATGATATGGTCTAGTGATATCAAGACCTAACTCTTCCATGACAGCTTTAGGCATCAGATTGTGGCTCGCCCCTATGTCCAGCAGGCAGTTATGGAGGGTTTTGTCATGAATGGTCAAGGAGACATAGAATGATGGGGAGCTATTATCAGCAAGTTTAGTCATTCGGCTAAGCACAACTGCAAGCTTATCATCTTGCAAATTTACATAGTCATGAGAGGTTTGTGAGGCTTGTAGCTCAAGGGCATAAAAGATAGGCTTTCTAAAAACTTCACTCTTTACAAGTTCTATCAGAGGCACATATATTTTTAACTTCTGGACTTCTAATTCAAAGCTGAAAGGGGAACAGGACTTGTCAGGACCTCTTACCTCTTGAGCTGGTGCTTTGAGGATGACTGGATTAGCTACTGGTCTTTTTTGTCTGATATTTTGTTGCTCTGTTGGGACAGCAACTCTTTGGGTAGGATTCTCCTTGACATTGTTTGTTTTTTACCTCAAATTATATCTTTGCTACTCATCAATCTGCAGAACATCCTCTCTGTCCCACTTTTAATTGGTTTGGTCTTGTAACAATGATTCTTCACAGATAGCCAATATCAAAAAGGCAGCACTAGCTTTATCTTCCATGCAATGAATTTCATCCTCTTCTTCAAGCTGCTCCTCCTCCATGACTACGTTTTGGAAAGGAGTCGTAACTCTTTGTTCTTCATTTGCTTCTTCACCCCTTTGAATGATCTGCGATTGATCATTTTCTCTTCTGAAAGGATTTGGATTTCTTGGAGCAAATGTGTTTAGAAGCCTTGCCTTTCCCGAGCTATGCTCAACCTTCATCTTGGATATCTTAGCAGCCAATGACTCTATCATTTTAGTCATTTTGTCTAATTTAGGTTCTGAAGATGAAGTAGTGGAAGAAGAAGCCTCAATTCTCTGCCTCCTTCTATCAGCATGACTTTTGAGCTTTTTTGCAGCCATGATATTAGATTCCACCTGTAGGGCTGCATCTTGCATTTCAGCTAGAGTGGCACATCTTCTTTCTCTTAAAAGTAAGTAGAAATCAGAGTTAAAAGCATTGGCATAGGTGAGTTTGGCAGAAGTGGGGCTAGGCTTTACTTCAACTGGTATCTTACTATACATACGATTGAATCTTTTATTAAAATCAGGCAATGATTCCCAATTTTCCCTCTTGAGGTTACCAAACTCAGTATGATAGTATAGCAAGTCTTTTTTATCTCCCCAATGCTTTAGAAATACATCATCTAGTGCTTCAATGTCTACTATAGACCTAGGGGACAATTCTCTGAACCATTTTCTAGCCTCTCCATCAAGGCTCTGAACAAACACTCTCATCCAAACATCGTCCTCACGAATATCTAGGTTATCAGCATAACTATAAAAAGACTCTAGGTGTTCTTCAGCTGTCACCCCCTTTCTAACAGTAAACTTAGGCATGTATTTTTTATACTCCCCAACAAGCATGGCGTTCAAAGGAATAGGCAAGACCAAGGGTCCATATCTAGCAGCTATGATTCTTTCCATCTTTGTGGGTGCTTGTTGGCCTGCCATGACTGGGATAGATAAAAGGATACTGACAGATTGAATGGTAGGAAGCAATAAAATAGATGACAGGGACAAAGGAATATGATGGACTGTATTGGAGACTTTCTTTGGACTGAGATCTAAAGGGGAACTGAATGAACAAGGAGCTTTATGAATCTCTGAGGGTATTTCTTCACTAACAATGCTAGGCTCTATATCTTCAAATTGTAAATGTTCAACTACAAGCCTTTCTTGTAGAGATTCATAAGATTTTTTAGGCTTACCTGATCCTGATGCACCTTTTTGTGAGGTTTTCCTCTGCTTGACAATCTTCTCAGGGTCAGGCATTGGGTCAGCTCGTGATTTCTGAGGATTCCTTTGAGTATGCCTCACAAACTAAGCTAGAACTATAATGTGGAGTCGTCACTAGGTTGGTCCTCCAGTAGAGTTGCCAGATAAATGATTACAACTAGAAATGTGTCCAAAATTTGTCTATCATCAAAGCTGGAACTTTGTCATTCTCCCAAGGAAGCTGAACTTCAATCTCCTCTCACCGGCAACAGCGCCAATTATGTTATCACCCCAAGAAACTCTCCTAGGTTGTAGCTCGGAGATGCCTGGGAACATATAAATTAAACTTATTGTTGCAAATGGATGAATGGAAGGAATGATGCTTGTCCAAGCTAGGTAACCACTTCTACTTTGCTTGACTCCATACATGTGTGAACACCCTCAGACTACAAGGCTTTAGACCACCAACTACTCACATTTTAAGGTTGGGTGAATATGGAGAATACTAACCACGCCAGCAGATGCACAAGACCATGTGATGGCCGACTACAACCAGTACAGAAGTCTGCAAATCTAATCTCTTAGTGCACAGACAGGATGACAGCTCTCTGGCACTAAAAGAAGAGAAACTTGAATAACTCATTCAATGATACACACAAGACTTTAACACAAAGATATGATGACAACTACTCTAGTGCTAAACATCAAGAGTTCAGGGATACAGCATATCAGGCACAACTTATAAGAGAAGAGAAATGAAAAGTGAGCAATTAACAGCAAAAGAAGCTTATATTAATTGAAAATGAAGACGAGACGTTGCAAGTATCGAAATAGTTAGTCTCCAAAAGTTGGACCTTACACCAAAATATCAACCATCAACCCTGATTACATCTTGTTTCTGGGTATATATAGAGTTCCAATATAAAGGCACTTGGCCATTCTAGGTATTGAGGGGTCATAATTGACCACCAACCGCATTTATTTGCCTGATGGAGCTTCTGAGTGCATTTGCTTGCTTTAGTGGATGAATTTGATCTTTTCCTGTGCTTTGTTGTCCTCTCAGGCAGCTAGAGTGCTTGTATCAATGAGGCCCCATAACTGTTAAATGCAGTTATCTGTTCGTGCTCTGTCCTTTTCCTCCTCGGACATACTGTTTGTTAAATATGGTGGTTGAGGAGCAATTGCAAACAGTACTGGAAAACTGGTCACCTTCGCCCTTCGGGTGCACGGGACAGTCAAGGGACGTGGACTGCATAGAGGGCGGATGAGTTGGATGAAGGAGTAAAATTGGCTGTCGGATCGGGAGGATAGACGATGAAGATGACTTGGAGGAGGGTAATGAAAAAAATGGGAGCGGAATGATCGTGGGCCGTTGGATCTTGAGCAGACAGATCCAACAGTCGTCAGGCGGAGAAGGTGCACAGATGTTATCGGGCGGGAACGGAGGACCGGGAAGTAAGCGATATTGATCACACCACCATAGGATGTTGGGCGATAAAAGGACAATGGTGCGTGATCCCATTCAGAGTGTGACACGTGGCGGTGGAGGAGGGAGGAAACCACTCTCCATCGCGCGTTATCGTCCTCACACTTTGTGGATGCGAGGAGAGCGAACGCCATCCGATCGTGGAAGAGATGATCGGACGGTGGGGTTTTGATCGTGTGTGTCACTTTATTTGACGTGACAGGAGCTATCGGATCAGCGGGAAGAGTGAACGACTGTGATTTAAAGGTGATGATGGGGTCATGGAAGCACGGGATCATGTGGACATGGCTTTATGAGGGTTTAGGCTTTGCGCTCGGGGCCTGAGGAAACAGGGGTTTATGTTGGGTTTTAGAGGAAAAACGGAGGCAACGAGGGTGAAAAAGAGCAAGTGGAGTAAAGGAGAAGAAGGAAGGTGACCGTTATGAGCTTTCTTTTGAGCATAATCAATACGACCAAGCTTATATTTGGCCTTCCAAAACTACAGTGATAGCAGAGCTAATAGATCCCACAGATCTCCCACTGAACAAGGTCTACCATAGGCCCTAGCGAAACCCCTCAACAACAAAGGCGCCCCCTTGAAGCCAAAACAACTCCAATACCAAATGTCAATTTTAACCCCGTATAGAAATTACCTGCATACGAATTCTAAAACAAAAAAATAAACAATGCGAGAGCATAACACATATACACAAAGATTTTCCCCTGGATCCCAAAATCGGGACTGCCAGGTTGATATTTCATTATTGTTCCTTTCAATGTTACAATACATATTTATACATGTTGAAGCATCCAATACCATGGACTGAAAACCATCGCGTCCAAAACCATGGACCGAAAACCATCGTGTCTAAAACCATGTGCGAAAACCATGCACAAAACCATAGGTAGGTCCGCCTAACCTAATATAGGGTCCAACAAAAAAAATATCCCTGGGGTGCTGCCCCAGACCTCGTAGAGGGGGGCTACCCGCCCCCGTCAAACCCCCTATGACCCCCCCTCTACGCAATCGACGCAACAAAGGGGGGGCTTCACCCCCAAACCCCCCGGTTAACTACGTAAGCTAGTCATGGAAAGAATATAACACAACCCAACAAATCATTTTAACATTATTCGTAGTTTTATTGTTGTTTATAAACAAGTCAAGTCTTTTATCATAGATTAACCATTACTTTTGAAAACAAGCTTATTGATAAACTAGGTAAAAGATTAGGAGTGTCCACCCATTGAGAAAGGCCCTAATACATGTATGGTTTATCAAAATAATCTTGCATTAAAGCAATGTAGGTCTTTCTTTCCACATATTAGTAAATGTCTTTAGAAATAAGCTTATTAATGGGTTGGGTAAAAGATTAGGAGTGTCCATCCATTTGGAAAAGGCCTTAATGCATGCAAAGTCTACGAAATAAGACTTACTCAGGAATTTTTTCCATTTGTGAATATGTCCTTCTATGTTAATACTTGAAATCAAGCGTGATAGATAAGTACAAGAATTAGGAGTCAACCATTGTAGGCCTTTGAATCCAAAGGAACTAACAACTTGTGGGACGTTGGTGCATGCTTGATCTTCCAAAAGATTTTAAGTTTATGGACTATGGATTGAAAATGTGTTATGCAATTTATGCAAATAGATTGCTTGAAAGTAACGTCTTTCTTAGAAGGTAGTGAGAGGAGGGGCCTTTAACATTGTCCTTGACATGATGTTGATTTCTTGAAGATCCATAGAGTTAGCTTGATATGTCACCTCTATACATAGGTTGGACCTACCTATTATTTGGATTAGGAGTTAGTTACATAGGCAACTATGGTTGTTTTAGAGGTTATGATACAACACTCATGTAATTGGTTGCTTGAGGTGGAAGGGAAAGCAATTATTTTTTGCTATGGGTTAAGATTTTTCCATCCTCATGGAGAATTAGTGCATTTATGTCTTGGATCAAAGGTTTGGATTGGAATGGTCGATGGGAGGGATTAGAAGGTTAATTTCAATATTTCCACTAGATTTGCATGGGCCAAGTAGGTGGATTAGTGGGATACAAAGGTTGAGAATGAATTTGTAAGTTATATCCACCAAATATTCAAGATGAGTAGAGGGAAGACATGGTTGTAATGACCTAGGAAACCTTGTCTCATTCTATCGTTGAAACATAATGGTTCCACATCCTCTTTAAGACCTTGATAAGTAGCTTTTAGATATAGAAAATAAGGACACTTGTTAGTTGGGTGAGGGTCTTCAAAAATTGCACCAACCTCTACACTATTGAGCGGGTATTCATTTATAGGGTGCTTCTTTGTGAATTTATGATAAAAGAAATGGCTAAAGCCCTTCGTTTATATGAATAATTTTTAAGGCATGTATGTCTTCCTTTGAGGGGATACTAAACACCAAAGTCTAATAACCATGAAATTTTAGTAAATCAATATTCTAATTTGTTGTTGCTATCAATCAAGCATATCATTGATTTTCATTATATTTCATGTTATGGGAGTAGCATTGTTTAGCTCTTTTCCATTAAAAACCAAATAATGTTTCAAATTTACAAATTGTTTGACATTTATATTTAATTATTATTATTATTATTATTTTTTTTTTTTGTGACTAAAGTATTTGGAAACTTAGCGGGTCTCATACTCATGTGACATGGGGTAGACTCACACCACTACCACTACAACCTCTAGTTGAGGGCTAAGCAAGTGGAACATCCACAAGGTTTTGATCTCGTGATCGTTACACAAGGAGTGCCTTAATAATGCACCCATTCATCAACGATTCTACACCCTAAACACATGTAAAGTTTAATTTTACAACCCCCCCCCACCCAACACACACACACACACACACACACGAGTTTTACATGAATATTTATTAATATAAAGTTTTGATATTTTGTCAAATATGTTCATATAATTATGAACACAAATCAAAACTTTTGTACCAATTTTTTGTGGAGGGGATCCAAGGAAGGACGATCCTTCCCTTGGGTTAAATGGGAATTGATTACTATTCCAAAAAAGTGTAGAAAATTTGATGTAGGTTAACCCGATAATGCAATATAAATCAAAGAAGAATATTATAACCTACTTCTACTTTCAATTTGCGAAAGATTGAAGATTGAGCTGCACAATATAACTAGAAGAAGAAGAATCAATGGAAAAATACACATGAAAATGCTTTGGGGAAAGCCTCAACTAAAAATCCCACTATCTGTATTATCATACAAGGTGGAAATACATAGGAATTATAAAAAGCCTTAGCTCTCACATCTAGGTAGCTCTCAGTACAATCCTCACATATGCTTACAAGCAATCTTGGCTTCTCTCCAGCCTTCCTCTCTGCCCTACAAGATCCTATTTCCTTGCGTTGTTCCTTGTGGATGATTCTCCTGTTACCAAGTGGAGCACTCCTCTCACACACTTTAAAGCTGCGCAATTCTCAAGGATGATTGCCTTGACTGCATGCATGAGTTTTCTTTATAAGAAAACACACGCAACTAATAGTACACTATCCTTGACATTAATCTCAATTGGGTCTTTCTCATAATAGACAGTGCATGAGTTTCTGTTGAGGGAATCTTCAGTTAACTGGAGTAGCACTAGTTGAGTGCATTAATGCATCCACTGATTGTTAACTCACCATTAATTCCTCAAACAGTTTGGAACTAATTTAACTGGACTTAACTCAGTAAACTGAGTTAACTAATTACAATTCAAATATAACTCAATCTTATCTCCTTAATTTAAGGGATAACTCTTGCATGACTTCAAAAAGACTTCTATCTTGAATTTCTCCAACTAATTAATTTAAAATTAATTAATTATTTCCAAGTAGTTGTTAAGACTAAATTCGATTTTAATTCACAATCTAATTCAAGGACAAATTAAATTGGAATATTCTTGTTTCCATAGTTCAACACTCCCTCTCAACAAGAAAGGGATTATTTGCCATCCCGATCCTGTCTCTATGGAACTCAAATTTACACTTTGACAATGCCTTTGTCAAAATGTCAGCATCTTGCTCCTTTGTCGAAATATACTGCAACAACATGATCCTCTCGACCTGTGGAAAGCCATAGGAAACAAATCTTGCCTTATGCTTCTCCACACTACCATAAGCAGCTTGCTTTACCTTTTAAATCCAAAGGGAACTCACAACTGACTTGTCCTCTGGTCTCGGAACCACGTCCCAAACATTGTTACAAACTATGGAGTCATACTCCTCCAACATAGCATCAACCCAAATCGGCTGCTACACCGCTTCATCAAAGGAAGATGGCTCGGTCTCAACACATTACCCAACAAGGGCCATGTATCCAACGTACCTCTTAGGTGACCTCCTCTGTCTGCGCTAAGAAGATGGTGCTCCCACATTCTCTCTCGCATCCTCCAACAATCAGTCAACTTCTCTTGTGCACTTCCATCCATCTCTGGAAGACTCTGCTTGAGTGGATGTCTCCACTCCTGGAACCTCTGCATGCGGCTGCTCCGAATTAGTCTGAGGCTCCTCCTCCTTAGGAACCAATAGTTCCCCCACAACCTATAGCTAGAGCTCCCTCTCAAGGGAAATTTACATGGCCTTATAGTCATCAAACTTGAGATCTTTGTGAACCACTGTCCTCCAACTGGTAGGCAAGTACACCCGATAGTTGTGAGGTGTACCAGTGCACCCCACAAATATCCCCAACTCTATTGTCGGCTCAAGCTTCTTTCATGCATCCTTTGTCACATGGCAATATATTGATGAGCCAAAGATCCTTAAGTGACCCACATCTGGTCTCTTACCGGAGAAAGCTTCCTCTAGTGTCTTCATCCCAAGTATGCGATGCGGGCTTCTATTCTACGAATAGACTGTTGTTTTGCATCCCTCAGCCCACAAGTGAAGTGGTAGGCCTTGGTAATGAACCATTTCCCGTGCTGCCTCTACAATAGTTTTGTTCTTCCTCTTGGCCACCCCATTCTATTGTGGTTTATGAGGTGTCGTCAACTCTCATTTAATTCCTTCCGCTGCACAAAAGTCCTTAAACTCTTGAGAAACATATTCTCCACCATTGTCTCTTCTCAAGGCCTTGATCTTCTTCCCTGACTCTTTCTCGACCAAAGCTTTGAACTCACAAAACTTTGTGAAGGTTTGGTCCTTCTTCTGCATGAAATAAATCTAACATTTACGAGAATAGTCATCAATGAAAATCACATAATACCTTTGTTTTGATGTGGATGTCGTCTAGAATGGTACACACACATCAGTATGAACTCGCTCTAAGATAGCTTCTGCTCAACTGTCTCGATCATGAAAGGAAGACTTGGTGTACTTTCCCAAGTTACAACCTTTGCGTGTGTCAACTTGCTCAAGGTTACCTTTGGGAAGTCATGTAGATATCTGTTGCATTATATTCAAAGCCCCATGATGCAAATGGTCCAACCGCCTGTGCCATAACTCACCAATGTCTTGGCTTTGCACCAATTCTACTTTCGTACTCAATGCTGCACAATCATCTACCTCTAGTTTATAGAGATTCTTCACCCGAATTCCTATCCTCTTGGTCTGACCTGTGGCTATGTGTCTTAGGAACGCCTTTCCTTTACTGAAGACAACATCGTACCCTTTGTCCTCCAACATCGCGACCGATACCAAGTTCTTCTTCAGTCAAGGCACATACTTCACATCTGTCAAGGTGATAGGAGCTCCATGTTCCCTCTGAAAAGAAGCCATGCCCACACCTGAAACACTATACCTTTCGTCATCACCCATCTTTATGCACATCTTGAGGTCTTTCTCCTCCAAGGCACTATAAATTTTTATTACCGGTCATGTGGAATGAGGCTCCACTATAAAGATACTAGACACAACCCATCATCAATGACACCATGCATGCGATGAGCGTAACGTCCATTTCGAACTGAGAGGCTAATGCCTCACTTTCCGATCCTTCTGAGGATCCCTTCTTGGACTTCTTCGATGGGCAATTAGTCACATAATGTCCCATCTTGTGACAATTAAAGCATATTACTTTAGACATGTCACCCTTCTTCCCTCCATGAGAAGAACTCAATTTGAAATGGGAAGCCTTCCCCTTCCCTTTCCTTGCCTTACTTTCTAAGGCCATATTTTCTTCATCATCATTCTTGGATGAAGAACCATCTCGTGTGCTTCTCCTGATCTCCTCCTGCATAAGATCCGACCACAGTCATTCCCAATCCGACAGTTTCTCTCTTCCATTCACAGAGTCCTCGTGGCTATTCCAACTCTTTGGAAGGCCAACTAGAGCGAGGCTCACCATATCATCATCGACAATAGTTATTCCCACACTGCCAAGCTCATCTCTGCACATGGTGAGCTTGTTCAGATATGTGGAAATAGTATCGCCATTCTCCATCTTGATTCTTCGAAGCTTATCCTTGAGCGCCAATTTCCTTTGGTCGCTATTGTTCCAGTAGAGGTCCTTCAATGTTTTCCACATTGAAAATGGAGTATCCTTTCCATGGAGACTCTGTTAATATGGTCTCAAACTCCCTCAAGGATGATCCGTCTCGCCTTCGCCACACACTTCTTCCACTCAGCCAACTCTTGTGCATTAGTTGAAGCTGGCTTTGGGATTTCTTGATCAATGAATTCCTTCAAGCCATTGTCTTCTAATATAGCCTATATTCTATTTTTCCATGCTATGTAATTCGAGCTACCTTCCGAGGCATACTTGAGTCTCAAGCCGTAGAATGCCATTGGCCAACCTTGAAGTATGATATGAATTCGATTTGCACTTACAACCCCAAACTTCAAACTTTGAATTCTCTTCTCAGTATACTGTTTACAGCTCTGCTACCATGTAGAAATTTCCTACAAATCTAGCTTTGATACCATGTACAAAATCTGATGTAGGTTAACCTGATAATGCAATATAAATCAAAGCAAAATACTATAACCTACTTCTACTATCAATTTGTGGAAGCTTAAAGATCGAGTTGAACAATATAACCAGAAGAATAAGAATCAATGGAACAATACACATGAAAATATTTTGGGGAAAGCCTCAGCTAAAAACCCCACTATCTGTATTATCATACAAGGCGGGAATACATAAGAATTATACAAAGCCTTAGCTCTCACAGCTAGCCAACTCTCAGTACAATCCTCACTGATGGTCACAAGCAATCTGGGCTTCTCTCCAGCCTTCTTCACTGCCCTCCAAGCTCCTATTTCCTTGTGTTGTTCCTTGTGGATGATTCTCCTGTTACCAAGTGGAACACTCCTCTCGCACACTTTAAAACTGCGCAATCCTCAAGGATGATTGCCTTCACTGCATGCATGAGTTTTCTTTATAAGAAAACACATGCAACTGATAGTACATTGTCCTTGACATTAATCTCAACTGGGTATTTCTTAGAATAGACATGCATGAGTTTCTGATGAGGAAATCTTCAGTTAACTGGAGTAGCACTAGTTGAGTGCATTAATGCATCAATTGACTGTTAACTCACCATTAATTCCTCAAACAGTTTGGAACTAATTTAACTGGACTTAACTCAGTAAACTGAGTTAACTAATTACAACTCAGATATAACTCAATCTTATCGCCTTAATTTAAGGGATAACTCTTGCATGACTTCAGAAATAATTCTATCTTGAATTTCTCCAACTAATTAATTTAAAATTACTTAATTATTTCCAAGTAGTTGTTAAGACTAAATTCGATTTTAATTCACAATTTAATTCAAGGACAAATTAAATTGGAATATTCTTGTTTTCATATTTTAACAAAAAGTGGGGAGGATGGGGGTTAAAAAACCTTCATTTTTTTCAAAAGCATTAACAGCCAAGGTCGGTTGGATATTATTTTCTACCTTGAGCTTATAGACTGAGGTATTATATAAAAAAAGTATATATTTCCCAGTTCCTTGACATATTGGATCAGGAATTCAAATCGGAGCTGGAGGAACATTGCAATAGTATGGAAGGTTGTTATGGAATCCTTTTCTATTATACAACAAGGTTTAGCCTATAAGGTTGGAACAAGGGACAAAGTGAGGATCAACCAAGACCCCTGGATCGGTTGTACAGACAAGTATATTTTTCCCAATGAGCTGATAGTCTTTCTTATGCAAAATGGTAGACGTTTAAACTAGGTGGTGGATCCCGATTCCACATCCATATGAGCTTAGGGTTGGGAAATCCCTCAAAATCTCAACCTTCTCATTGAATGGCACCGATCTTGGATTAACTATACCGAGGCCTTAAATATCTCTCATGTGAGAATTTCAAACAGTCCAGATGAACTTCAATGGATCTATTCGAATTCAGGTGAATATAGGCCAAAGGAGGGGCATTTCTTCATCATTGTAGATAAAGAGTCAGAGGTGTTATCATGGTGGTGGAAACCATTATGGAGGCTAAAATGCCCAACAAAAGCTAGGCTTTTCCTTTGGTGTATCTTAAAAAATAAGATTCCTTATAGAGATAATTTAAAGAAAAGGAATTGTGTTGGTCCCTGCTGGTGCTCGTTGTGTAGAGCAATGGATGAATCTATGAATCATCTTTTTGTTTTATGCCCCCTTATCTTTTCAAATTTGGAACGAAGTCTGCGGCGTACTCTCTTTATAATGGCATTGGTAAGGGGACTCATTTATGGATACATGACAAAGATGGTGGAACATAGTATCCCGACAAAACTCAAGAATCTTCCCCCACTGATTTGCTAGGGTTTTTGGCTATGTAGGAAAAAAAAAAATCTAGAAAAGGACACTTAGCGGGACTCAATTATTGCTCAACTTCTTGCAATTGACGATCCCATTCCAAATGAGACAGTCCCATCAAAATCTCGACTTGTTATTAAGGAAAGGATATATCACAATCATCCTTGGACTTATTTTGTCGGCTCCTCGCAAGACAATAAATATGGAGGAGGGACCATCTTACACTTAAACAACCAACACTTTTTCTGCTTAAAAGTCGAGTTAGGCCAAGGGACCAACAACTATGCAGAGTTGATGAGTCTCAAGTTACTTTTATATTTTGTTATTGAGAAGGAATGCCAACAACTTCAGATATTCGATGACTCTCGTATTGTGGTTCATTAGTTCAATGAAGTCTCCCACTATCACATGCACTCACTCATACCTCTTATGTTAGAAGTTTTGTTGATTAAAAGGAACTTTGATCTAATCAATTGTCATCACATCTACAAAGGAAGGAAGATGGGTGTTGATGGCCTATCCAAGGAAGGCGTACAACAGGATTAGGGATCAAGACCTATATTGAAGCATAAGGATGGCCAACATTATGAATATTACCATCAACCATTCATAGACAGGCAGTTGGGGTCTGCTGAGAGACGTCAAGAATAATCACTTTTTGTTTTTCAAGAATTGCATCAAATGTGTATTGGGTGTGGAGCCTGATTATCTTCTTTATCCAGAGGTAACGTCACATTGGACCCTATTTCGTAATGTGGCGGTAATTCCGCTCATGTATGTGCACTGTTAGGGGGTCTAGGGGGGCAACGATAATTATTTGGAGCACCCCCCCGGCGGGGGATCGGGAGCAACGCCCCCGAAGCTAAAAATAGAGGTAAAATTGCCTTGTAAAATGTTGTAATTTCGTAGTCAATCTGCGTTGTTCATTAGGCGGAAATCTGAAGGTAGAAGTTATGTTTAATTTAGGGTTTTCCCCTAAAAGGCAAACCCTCGCTATATATGAGGGAGTTATATTGCGGCTATGTATTATGAACGAGAAAGAAAGAGGAGAATGTGTGAGAGCGAAGAGGGAATTACAACGGATCTGATGTAGGTTGTATCTCTTCATTTCGTTGGGTAATATAAAAGGAAGCACTGGTTTTACAATTTTTTTACTATGGATGTATATAAATAGTTGAAGTGATTGTAATAGATATGAATCATGAATACTACGTAGTTATAATGTTTTTGCTAATTTTTTGGACGAAAATCTACAGATCTTGGCAAACTCATTTTTTAAGACACCACAACATGTAATTTTCATACTTTATTACTGAAAATTATATTTTTTCCTTTTAGGAAAAAATTATGAACACAAATTAATAACTTTAATATTATAGTTATTTAGGAAATATAAAGTTTTATATGTAAATTTTAATATATTTCTCAAATGGTATTTATTAATGTTGAAAATAAAATTTAATATATTAATATAGTAAAGTTTAATATCTTATAACAAAAATATAGTAAGCTAAGTAGGCCTTTCAAGAATTTGTTTCCAATTTGAAATTATATATATTTCATAGTTTTAAGAGATCGGTGATTGCTATGTCCACAAAAATATGTGTACCAGCGGATATACCCGAAGGGATCACTGGGATCACTTCCTATCAGCGCAACCATGGAGCCTTACCCGGAGAGTGTAAGTGAATTGAACTCGTGACTTCTCAACATCATAGGTGTTTCAACAACAGCGACTCAACCAACTAAACTAACCCTTAGAGCTATATATTTGTATTGATTGTTTGGTCAATTCAATGTCCTTGAACTAGCAACCATAAATTGTTTTAGTAGATCGTTATGTATTTGTTAAGGTCTAAACTTAAGATGGGGCGATGTTTGTCAATTATATTAATGTTGTAATTCTTAGGGATGTTGATTAAGTTTCCTAGGAATTAATCTCTATTCAATCAGTTTGTGGATGCTGTGACGGTGATTTTGCTTATGTTAGATTGTTGGGATTTGATCTTAAATTTCTTTGTTGTAGCTCCTAATTCTCTAAGTGCAAAATGAAACCTTACTCTAGCAGCTATGAAGGAATATTGTTGAACTCAATTGTTTTAGGAGAGGTCTTCTCGCTTGTTCAATTTCCGCTCAAACAAAGTAATCTAAGCAACATCTATGAATTGAACATACTTCAATTATGTTGGATAATAAGCAAAGGAATTAACTGTGCAGTACTAGGTATGAAGCAAAGTAAACAACAACCTAACCTAGGGATAAAGCAAAGTAAACAACAATCTAATCTAGGTATAAAGCAAAGTAGAGTTCGTATGCAGACAACAATTCGAAATCATTATATAGCGTGATCACACAAAACAAAACAATTGAATAATTGTAGGAAATCAAATTGTATTTGATTAAAACCTGCCATTGTTTGTAGGGGCCCTCCACATAGCAGTTCAGAGCTTCAAATCAGTACAACGCTTTGCACACAAAAACCAAATTCATTCACATGAAATTCACAAATTGTTCAGAAAACATATCATTCGATGCGCACACAAATAATAGTGCAGCCATTAGTTTTATAGCATGTCTCTTGCATAACTGCATGAAGATCCTATGCCTAATATCTCTTAATCCTATCTAAACCTATATCGTGAAACCGTCGTTTTGTTATTTCGAAAGAAAAACGATAAGGTTTCAGTTGATCTCGGGCTCTGATTCGAGTTAATCCGACGGTTGACTCAGAGTTTGACCGCGATCTCATGTGCCTCTTTTAGAAAACAATTTCGAGTGGATAGGAAGGTATCCACAAGGGAGTCATCTTCTATCCATCCGCACCTTTCGTTTCTGAACTGGAACTTTGGAACCTCGCGAACATTGAAGGCAGTTATGGAATCTTGGACTAGCTGCAGAAACAGGGTGATTCAGCAGCTAACTACAACTTTAATTAAAACAATAGGGTATACAACTGGATATGAACAAGAAAACATACTAATGTATACCTTCATCAAAACCTTGTAGATATGGCTTTATTGAGTGGTAATATATATGAAAAAGAAAGGATTATTGGGCAAAAGGATGTCATGGTAGGACAATCTTCAGACTCTACATTGATATATAATGTTATTGCTCCCATTTAGACATTTTTTTCCAAATCTGGACAAAACTTTAAATCATGATCACTCATTTTATATTTCTAGCATTGTGCTCTCTATATAAATTTTTGTATAATTTTTTTTTTTAATATGATTTTTAAAATAAAATTTATATATCATTGTGTTGAAAGCAGTAAGGTGTTTTACAATTTATTACGAGAGAGAAATTGTCACGAACTAATAAACTAACACAATGTATATTTAAAAAATAAAAATAAAAACAATAAGTCAAATCTCTTTTAAATAACACCAAATAAATTAAATAAAAAATGGATAATTATATACATAACCATAATAATAATAATAATAATAGAAAAAGAATAAAGAGTGTAGATCCATTTTAAACCCATTTTTGTTAATGAGTAATTTTTTTTAATACGAAGGAATTGATACCTAACATAAAATTAAACTAGCATGGATCTATATTAATTTTGGATATGAAAGAAAGAAAGAAAATTAGTTTAATGTCCACGAGGCTAAAGATAACCTATGAGACATATTGCTTCTTCATTTGGTTGATGTATTTGACCCTTTTCCTGTGAAGCCTCACAATAAGCACTCCTAAATTTTCGACAAACCCCTCGCTAAATATATTATCCCAAGAGCTAGCTGCCAGAATATCTGCATAACTTTCCCTGTTGCCTTCAGAGGCCTCGCATTCGAAAATGAAATGCTTTTCTATTTCCACTTTTCCAGAAGAACAAAAAATGCATACTCTTTTCTCTCACACTTCTTTTAGCCTTTTCCAACGCCCTATGCAGTTGATGAGAATTAGTTCTTAACTGAGCAATAAGAGTTTTCGTTCTCCAAGAAATATTGGCCTCTATGTACGATTTTTGTTTATGAATATGAGTGTAATTAAACACTTCAATATAGTACTTTTTCTTTCTCCTTGGCTCCTTATCCTAAGTACGCTTGTGGAACTTATTCATAACAAAAGTTTTTATCTCTTCACTGTTTATGGGACACGTGTTCAAGAAAGTACCCCATTTACTAAACCATTTGTTATTTTGGTGCATCAAAGTCTTTTTTCTTTTGCACAATATGTCAATAAATGCAACCTTAGGTCATCTACCCTCTTCCATTTGCTCAATTTTTTTTAAATACCTTATGACTCGCACCATAACAATTGCTTCAATAGGAGCAACCCCTTTTTGTAAAGTACAAAAATACAAACTTCTTTTTAACATGCAAAAATTCAAGAGATGTTTGTACTTAAAGAAATTTAATTCCTCTCGTAGATCCAAAATCAAAATGGATTTATACTAATTTTTTTTTTGCTGCGCGGCCCGACCCTTCGCTCTCAAGCTAGGGTTCATCTTCTGCTGCGCGGCCCAGGCTGCTGCGCCTCTGCGCACAGCCCTGCCCCTCCCTCTACAGTCAGATGGAGGCTCCTGAGAGCTCTGCCCCCCCTGCGGATCCGCCCCCCGAAATCACAGCGTTCAGAAACTTGATTGCAAATGGGACAAATAGGACTCCTTCCGTGACACAGTAGAAATTCATCAAAAGACTGGATTCGATTCCCTCTGTTGCCCTACCAGAGGAGGACACCTGCAAAGCGGCTCTGAACTTGGCAGAAAAAGGCCTTATAGGCCAGTTTACAGGCCTGTGGCCCTCTCCCAAATCCGTGGAGGACTGGACCCAAAGAAACTGGACACCTTTGATAAAAAACGGAGTGAAGAGCTATTTTGTGGGCAAAGGGTACTTCATTTTTGTATTTGAAAACACGGAAGACAGAAGCTTAATATTCAGAAATGGCCCCTACTTCATGGGGCCGCAGGGACTATATTTAAATCAATGGAATCCAGACTTTGATCCCTCTCAAGATGTCCCATCTGCTGTGCCAGTGTGGGTAAGACTCCCTCATCTGCCCCTTCATTGCTGGAATCAAAAATCGTTTCAGACTATTGGGAATGCATTAGGCAAATATATAGACCAGGCTGTAAGAAGAGACCAATATTCTTGTGCGCATATCTGTGTCGAAGTGGACCTTGAAGAAGGATTACCTGAAGCGATCAAGCTCACGATGGCAGGATGGACGCACATCCAAGAGCTCGACTATGAGCAGCTCCCCTTTAAATGCAGACACGGTCACGGCTACGGTCACTTTGCCAAGCATTGTAAGAAGAAAGCAGAGGCCCAGGCAGAAAAACAGAATGGAGATCAATGGACCCTAGTCCAGAGAGCAGCCCAAGCAAAGAAAGACGCAGGAAAAAGCGCAGCAACAGGAGACAGGAACAACGCCACCCCAACTCAGGAAACAGGAGAAAATGCAAAAGGAACTGAGGAGGCGCAACCCGATCCACCGATCAAAGACCAGGAAAAATAGAACCTTGAGGAAACCCCCCTTGAAAGCAAAGAGGGAGGGAGCGACATCCACATTGAAGCCACCCAAGGCAGCCCCTCAAGTCCCACTTATGCAGAAATCATAAAGAAAAAGCCAGTTGAAAGCTCTGAGTCCTCAGAGGAAGAACTCTTTGAGAGACCATTAAAAAGACCCAGAAGGAAATCCCGCAAGGAAAAAAGAGAAGAAGAAGCAAAAAGGCTCAAAACCTAAGGGAGCCAATCCACGATAGAAATGACAATCGGAAGAAGTAACAGGCCCATGTCATCCAAGGGCGGCTCCACCCCAATCATAGGTAAGTAATGAAGCTAGTCTCTTGGAATTGCAGAGGACTGGGGAACCCCGCAAAAATAGAAGCAGTCAAGGACCTCTTAAAATCGGAACCTACTGACATCCTCATGCTCCAAGAGACTAAGATAGCAGGACAAGCCCTGCTAGAAACCAGCAAATCAAAATGGAAGAAAAGTTCAGGCATAGCTGTCAGCGCTCGGGGCTCCTTGGGAAGCTTGGCAACTCTCTGGAACGAAGAACAATTTCAACTGATCAACACCCATGAGACCTTGCATTGGATATACACAGAAATAACCCACATTTCAAGTAAGTTATCTATCTCTCTAGTCAATTTCTATGTACCTGTCAATTATACAGAAAAAGAGACTGCTGGAAATCCCTGGCAGATTTTCTCGAGCAGGAAACCCCTAACAACATCATTCTCGCTGGAGATCTCAACATTGTTTTGAAAGCCAAAGAAAAAAGAGGAGGTTCCAACTCCAAGGACCCTATGGTGGGCGTAGTGGAGGAGCTTGCGCAGCGCTGGGATCTCCAAGATTTTAACCCAATCCAAGGCTTATTCACCTGGTCAAATAACAGAACTGGAACAGATCATATCTCCGCTCGGCTTGACCGTTTTCTTGTGCAAACCCTCCTCATGAACAAGAAAATCATAACAACAAAAATTCTACCCAAGTTGTCCTCGGATCACAAGCCAATACAGCTCTGCTTAGATGACGAAGAGGATTTGGGCCCCATCCCATTTAGGTTTTCTCCTCAATGGATTGAAAGAGAAGGCTTTATGGACACGGTGAAAGCAACTTGGAACATCTCCATTTCAGGTTCCCCAAGCTTCATTTGGGAGCAAAAACTGAAACTCACCAAAAAAGCACTGAAGGAGTGGATTAAGAAACCAACCCCCAACCACACCTCTCTTAGATGGCAGCAGTCCAGACTTTGCATTCCCTACAAAACGACATGGAAAGCAAAAATATTAATGAAGATCTCTTGGACAAGGAAATAAAAGCGCAGAGAGCAGCCTACCAATCTTTCAGAAAGGAGGAAGAATACTGGAGATTAAAGTCTAGGAGCCTGTGGCTAAAAGGAGGGGATCGCAATACCTCTTTCTTCCATCGGCAGTACAGGGCTAGATTGTCAAGGAATCATATAGCAGAAATAAAGACTATGACGGGCCAAATCTGCAAGGGTAATCAACAAGTCAAAGAAGCAGCAGAATTACACTTTCAGAATCTATACAGCTCGGATGTTCAATGTGAAGAGACGGATGAAACAGAATTCCTCAATCATATCCCCTCCTTAATCTCTCCGGAGGACAATTCAGATCTATGCAAACCTGTTACAAAGGAAGAAATAATCAAAATCATCTGGTCTATGGACTCCGACAAGGCCCCCGGGCCGGACAGATTCACCATTCACTTCTACAAAGTTTGTTGGGACATCATAAAAAATGATCTGCAAAAGATGATTAGGGGATTCATGACAAAATCTAAAGTAGGTGGCAGCACCAACTCAACCTACTTAGCTCTGATTCCCAAAGACTCTAATCCGGAAACTTTTGCCAGATTCAGGCCAATTTCGTTATGCAATGCTTCCTATAAGATCTTGGCAAAGTTGTTGGCCAGCAGAATGAAGCCCTTGCTTCCTAGAATTATCTCTAAATCTCAAGGAGGCTTCGTGGAAGGTAGACACATCCTGGACAACGTTATACAAGTGCAGGAAACCATACACTCAAGCAAGCAGAGAAAAGAGAAAGGTATGCTCATAAAGTTAGATATGGCGAACGCATTCGATAGAGTCAATAAAACATTTCTCAGTAAAGTCTTGCTCTCCTTTGGCTTCTCCACTCAGTTTGTCAACCTTCTAAAAGCCTGCATGAATAACCCATGGATAGCTCCTCTCATAAACGACAGATCTGCTAACTTCTTTAAAGCCAAGAGAGGCATCAGGCAAGGATGCCCGCTCTCTCCCTATCTTTACATCATTTTGGCTGAGGCTTTAAGTCGAAAACTTGAAGCTGAAAGACTGTCAGGATCCATCCCGGGCCTCAAACCCTCCAATAGAGTAAGCCCTCTGAATCACGCATTATTCGCAGATGACTCGATTCTTCTGGGGGGCGCATCAACCAGAATAGCAAAGGCCTTCGACACGGTCATTAGGAACTATTGCAAGGTCTCAGGAGCATTGGTAAATGAAAGCAAAAGCGAAGTTTACAGCTGGAATACAGATCAACAGGAGCTCAATAATATAGCTAATATCCTCAGATTCAAAGGGCATTCACAATGGGAGAGAATCAGAGATCTCAGGCTCCCCATAATCTCAAGACTGAATAAGAGATCGCTTTGGAGCGACATAATCTGCAAATTCAAATCCAAGATTTCGAAATGGGGAGGATATTGGTTGACAAAAGCAGGTAAGGTCATTTTAATTAAATCTCAGCTCTCTTCTTTAATAATTTACCAAGCAGCCTTTCTGCTCGCTCCCAGGAATGTCATGGATAAAATCTCCTCTCTCCTTAGAAATTTTCTTTGGCAAGGAGGCAGGGGCAATGACAAGAAACAACATCTTGTAAACTGGGAAACAGTCAAGAAACCCATCGAAGAAGGAGGTTTGCAAATCTGAGATCCATCCCTGATCAATCTCGCCTTAGGCAGCAAAATTCTGTGGAAAATGATCAAAGAGCTAAGTCTTCCTGTAAGTGTTATTCTGCGCTCAAAATATACAAACAAAACTGATTTGAGAAACCTCCATCTGGCTTACACAGCTGACAGTACGCTTTTGTGGAAGCTCTGTTACAAAAGTAGCAAAATCTTCATGCGAAAAATCTACAGAATTCCACGGAATAGCAAGAAAACTCGCCTCTGGCAGGACCGGATAATGGGGCGAAATCCTCTAAGCGAAAATGAGGAAATCGCTGGCTTAAGGGACTGGTTAATCATAGCTGGGAAGTTAAGTTTATTTGACATATCCACTTGGGATCAGAGAGATGATTGGGCAGGTTGGGCAATCCCCACTCCTCCAGCTCACCTGCAACAGCAATTGAACTTATTTCTGGACTTGATCGACGATGTCGCCCCGATAAATCGATCAATGCAAGACCGGTGGGGCTGGGGCCAATCTGGAGAATACACAGCAGCAGAAGGCTATAAAGCGTTCCAGTCCTGGGGAAACAACAAGCACAGTCCTGCGTTCTGGAAAAAGGTTTGGGATCCCACAACTCTCCCAAAAGTCAACTTATTTTTCTGGACACTGATTCAAAATAAGATTTTAACAGGAGAAAATCTAGCAAAAAGAAACTACGCTGGCCCTCACTGGTGCGCACTTTGCAGAAGCAACGCTGAGACAGCTCAACACCTCTTCATCGACTGCCAGTTCGCTAAGGAAGTATGGGATTTTGCGCTCCAAGACTTACTTATAAGCTCTCCAGCACATATATCAGTCCTAGATCTCTTCACATAATGGAGCTCGCGCTACTCTCATCATATCCCCCAAAAATCGATTTGGCATAAAATCTGGAACGCTTTGCCCAAATTTGTCTGTTGGCAGATCTGGTTGGCCCGTAACCACAAGATCTTTAAAGACTTTCATCTCACTCCCTTGCAAGTAGCAGCTAAGGCCAGATCCCTTCTTATAGAAGCGGTGCAGCAACAGAACTACAAAGAGGATGCATCACTTCAGCAGACTGAGAAGCGGTGGCCTCGAAAGCTTGAATTGCAAAACAGAAAAATCCTCTATTCTCCTAAATTAGAGCCCCCAAGCTGGAAGAAGAGAGACACAGATGAAACATTCCAGATCTGGTGGCGAGCTCAAAACTCATACACAGTCTTCTTTGACGAGGCTTCAAAAGGAAACCCCGGCCCCTCGGGCGCTGGTGGGATCATCTACTCCCCTGAAGGGCTCTCCCGAGATTCTTTCTTCTGGGGTCTTGGATTGAAGACTAACAATCAAGCAGAACTGCTCAGCCTTCTTAAAGCTTGTCAAATAGCCAGAGAAAAAGGGATCAGAGATATTCAGATTTTTGGAGATTCGGAGATCCTCATAAAGAAGCTGATCGTTGGAGAGCTTTTCAAAAATGCAGGTCTCAATAGAACACTGGAAAGATTGAAAACAATGCTCTCATTCTTTGCATCTTACAAATTCTACCATATACTCAGAACCTCAAACAGCGAAGCGGACTTGATGGCAAACAAAGGGAGCGCTCTGGACAGAGGGAGGTTGTTCATCAATGAGGACAGATTTGAAGAAACTCCTTACTAAATGATTAGATAGTTCAGCTGATTTAGAAGTACAATCATGATGTAATCAGGGCTGCTTCGGCAAAGCCCCACTCTTTTTTCTCTAAAATTAATAAAAACATATCCGTTAAAGTTAAAAAAAAAAAATCAAAATGGATTTATACTAATTCTTCATAATATTATTTATATTTATATAAATTTTAAATCTTTATATATATATAAATATTTCTTATTATTAATTTGTAAATTATATATATGGAAAGATGAAATAAAAATTTAAATATGATTATTATTTCTAGAGGCACTCTCCAAATCTATATGGAAGACATGTTTGTCATGTCTGTCCTTTATGTAACATGCCCCGATCAAATTACACAATATGAATAATAATAATAAAATAATTATAATTAAAACATTTTGACTATGTCAAATTGCATAACATAAAATAATTTAAAAATAAAATTAAAAAAATTCTCTTATGTGATTTCTATCGAAAGACTTTGCTTAAAAATAAAATAATTATAATTAAGAGTAGTTTAACAAGGCCACAATTTTGCCCGAAAAATAGTGGAAATTCCAACATGATTTTAACAAAAATCCAGTAGAAATTTTGGGAAATTTGGGTTGTAGTCATCAAGATTTAGGATTTTGGGTGCCCCAAAGGCTTTTGATGGTGTTGAATCCATTTCCAACATCAAAAAAACTATTCAAACACTCCTATGGCCATATTTTTTTGAAAAAAAAAAAAAATTGGTTTGATTCTCGCAAAAATTACTTTCCGCGCAAAATTATGGCCTTGGTAGACAACGCCTTATAATTATAATTAATAATTAAACCAGCATAGATACATCTTAACTCTGGATCAAGAGACCAAATCTCTTGAGGTGTAAACCTCTTTTAGAGTGAAAAGTGATTTGATCTCTCTTGGCGCTTGGTAGATCCAGAGTTAATATGGATCTAGACTGGATATTAAAGTATGCATATTTCTATTCTCACAAATTGGTTATATTGGTGTAAATTTTTTGGAATAAAACTATTTCAAAAGTTTCTTAATCATTTATTTTTTTATAGTATAAACTTGTATCTTTTCATGTTTAATGAATCTGGATTAAAAATGAATTTAGACTACTTTTTATTTTTATTTCATGGATTTGTGTATTTTTTTTGCCTAAAAAGAGTATTATATTGTATAAATGCATGCCTGGATCGCGACAAATACATAAGGAATTACATATCAACTTCTTCAAAATTTCTATCATTTTTATATTATCCAAGATGTATGTTAAAATTTCCCAAGGAGCTTATTGTTGAGTGACAACAAATGAGTTTTGTAGGTGTATACCTTACAAAATTGTCCCAACAGAACACAACATTTACAAAACATAAAACTATTGATTGATAATAAAGTCCTTAATGACTATGAACTTGATCTGATGAGTTGATCTACATTGGGTTAAAGTAATTTTTGAGTTATTGGACTCCATCAAGGGATAATTGATAGCCTAATTTGGTCATTGATGCACAATTCTACTAATTTCAATTTGCATCCATCATTAACGACCTTGTTTGCTTCTTTGTTATTATCCTATAATACATGGAAATATGTTATTGATGGAATGTCTTTTACTATTTTCCATTCTATTTTCATGATTTTTGCATAATTTTTTCCTTTGACATTGAGCATTAACTAATTTTGTAAAATAAGGAGGGAGTCTCCCAGGATTATGAGTTCTTTCACTTGCTTTTCTTTGGAAATCAAGAGACCCTAATAAATACCATGAATCTTTATTTGATTATTTGTCATGTGATTGAGTTCCCATGAGTACCAGAACACTTTGTCATCCTCAGGGCCATAAAGAGCCCCTCCCCCTCTTGCCACTCCTCGATTTCTTTTGGATGTCGCATCAAAATAGAGAATATATCCTTTGTCTACTATTCTTCCATGTTCTGAATTCTATGTATGTCATTCCAAGCTTCCAACATTCTCCCATCTTTTGTTGACTCCAACCAATAATTTGTGGGTTATTATCCATACCTAACAATTTACTGAGCCATGCTTGTTCATATTGATTCAAGACTTTCATAGGGGTGCTACGATCTCGTTTTTGAGCTTCAAATTTGGCACACAATGATAATGATTTAATTGTAGTGCTTTGGGGAGGTGTAAGCTTGTTATTAAAGATTTCATTATTCCTGGCAAGCCAAACTTTCTAGCATATAAATTTGGGGAGGGTTTTAAAATACATTTTGAGAATAGGTTTCCATATAATAATGCTTTTGTAATTTTTTCCGAAGAGGAGAAGAATTCTTGCAGAGTAGAGGGCCATTTGACCTTGTTGTGGAGAGTAGATGTTGCCTCCATCTGTACCTTTTTTATATACTCACATTCAAATGAATATGAGAGATATATTCCACTTGCTTCTTGCAGAGAAAACATCTTGAGGGGCCATGGATGCCTCTCTTTCTAATATTCTTAACTATCAAGATTTTCTTATGTGTAAGGAGCCAACTGAAGGAGTTCACCTTTGGATTAGAATTATTATTCCATATTTTTTTTTCCAAATGTTTAGCATTGGAGGCACGCTGGGCTAAAAGAGCAAAGATGCATAACCTTCCTTGATTGAATAATCTAAAGCATTCAAACTGATTTGATCTTCATCCTTCTTTTTCCAAGTCGCACAACCTATCAATTGTTCACAAAGCTTGGTAGCCAAGTGTTGGAGATTTGGTGGAACATTCCTTAAGTTCCAATTCATCCAATTTCCATGTTTTTTCCAATTGAAGATGTCAGTCAATGTAAATTTCCTTTGAGCACAAACATATTATTTCAAGGGTGTTGAAATAGGTAACTAGGTTCGGTCTTCGTAAATATGAATGTACTTTTGATTCTTGTATATTGTAAAAAGAAATAAAAATATTATTATTATTTTTGTAGCACGAGTTTCATGCTCAAGGTCAATTTATTTGTCGGTCAAGCACCCATTGGGTTCTTCTAGAGTTTTTCATAGAGTCAAGAAGTCGGTTAAGTCATTGTCATTTATGAAAGACCTCATTGGGAATCTTGTATCATGTCAAGAAAATTTATTTGAGTCATAAAATGTGTCAAAGTACCTCTAAGACCAAGTCAACCTACAAAGTGACAATTCAGCCTCATGAAAGGGTTTTTCAACCTCCACAAGTTGCCTAAATATAAGAGGTACTCGATCTCATTTGAAGATACATCCATCAAGTTCGAAGCACAAGGAAGACAAGAAGACATAGTGAGGGAGAGAAGATCAAAAGAAAGAGAAAATTGATTTTTAAAGACAGATTTGGGTCTCCATATACTCACACGTGCGAAATTACGACATCAATTATGTTGCATCGGGAAACAAATTACAATCACCTAAAGAAGCCAAGTTTTGTCTTTAAAGGGATAAAGTCTACAAGTCGAAATCCTAAGGAGAAGGAAGCACATAGAGCATAGGAGAGAGAAGATCAAAATTGCCCTACAATTTGTCACACGTGTGAAGTTGTAGTAATTATAGAAGGTTGAAAATTACAGGTTAGGGAGGCCGAAATTGTAGGTCAAAAATTTTGGTTGGAGAAGTTGTAGCTGCTATGAGGCAAGTTTGACTTGGGTTGACTTTGTGAGAAGTAAGTTCATCAAGGAGGAGTTTGACTTGGTCTTAGAGGGGTATTTGACAAGGGTCTTAGGTCTTGGAATTCGTCATTTAAAGATTCTATAAGAAGAGAATAATTCTTGTGTGTTTTCCTATCAAGGGGAGAGGTATTGGCCCTGGCTAGCAGCCTGCATCTTGTGTACTATTGATCTTTATGTATTGGTAGTCATTTGATGATAATAACACAATAATAATCAAGTAAAGGAAGAAACTAGCTACAAGTACATCAAATTTAGTCAAAGAACATCACAAGCAATTATCAAAGTAAGAGAAATCACCCTCATATAGCTCCCTTATATTTTTCAACAAGGGGAAGGAATTCAAGAAATCACTCAAGAGGTTGTTGGTCCATAATCTTATTAATCCATAGATTAATACTGTTACCATTCCTAGCTTCCAATAGAGCATTGAACAGATGAGGGGGGATGTTGAAACAAATAATTTATAAATCGAGGAACATCCTTTCATTATATGGATGGGTTCGAGGCATCAAGCTCTTTCTCTTGAAACCTATTTTGACTTTAAGACTACTTTCCACCAGTCTTAGTCTTGGGTGATAAATCTCCAAATTAGCTTTGTTCCTATTGCCTTATTCATTAGCAATGGATATCGTATTCCTAAACCCCCATGATTTTTAGGGGCCTTCATTGGAGCCCATTTAAACAAATAGAATTTTTTTGAGCTTTCTTTACCACCTTCCTATAAGAATTTGGGGGTTATTTTGCTAAAGTATAAAGGATGCTCTATGGAGAAAGGAGAGTTAAGAATTTGTATAAAGGTAGAGCAGAGATAATTGCCTTGATAAGAACAACACGCCTAGTAAGGTCGAGCCATCGAGCTCCCTAGGGGGGGAATTTCCCTTTAATTTTGCCACGACTCCTTCCCATGCTTGAGATGAATGTGATTTCAAGCAAATTGGAATTCCTAGATATTTGAATTCCTTCCATGATTCAAAATTCTTCCAATTTGTCTTTGCTTCCTTAATGATACATTCCATGTATAAATATGAGATTTCCTTGAGTTTGTTTGGCCTCCATAGGCTTCAAAAAAGGAATACAATTTAACAAAAAAAATCTTTTAGATATTATTGTGGAGGCACCCCCCAACAAGAGCATGCCATCAACGAATTAAGAGTGATTGGTGCTTTTAATACCTCTGACAAATCTAATCTTGGAAGCTCACAAATCTCCTTTCATATAACAGCACATGGCTAAGAGAATCTGCCATGATAATATATAAGAAAGGAGATAGAGGCTAGCCTTGACAAAATCATTGAGAAGCTCATAAAAAAAACTAGGCACTCTACCATCAACCAAAGGGGAAATCCATGGCGCTTTGCTACATAAAGAAACCCATCAAGTAAATTTAACATCAAAGCCAAAATTTTCCATTACTTTGAAGAGGAATTTATAACTTAGTCTGTCAAAGGCATTTTCCATATCCAGTTTAATGATCACACCCTTGTCTTCTCGATTTTGACTTGAGTTGATTAGCTCTTGAACAAATCCTCCTTGATTTTTTAAGATAATTTTGGGAAGAATCAGCTTAAGCCTTTTGACCAAAATTTCTGAAAACACTTTATAAGAGGCATTACAGAGTGATATCAACTGAAATCTTGAAAATGAAGTAGGATTTAGATCTTTTGGGATTAGGGCTAAAAAGGAAGAATTAATTCCTCCCCCCCATATAATTGTTATTTAAGGTATAACCCACCATTATGTAAAAATCAAATTTTATTACCCCCCCAAAATTTTAGTAAAAATGAGTACATAATCCTTCCAGATGGTGTTTTGTCTAAAATGAAGGAAAAGACAACTTCGCAGATTTATTCTTTAGTAGGTTCTTTTGTCAGTGCATCATTTCTTCCTGTGAAATAGACTTAGGAATATGTTCCAACACTGATTGTTCCACTTCAAGGCTACCATGGCATGTGGCGCTATACAAATCACTAAAGTGACATACCACCTCCTCTTTGAGTGATGTAAAATTTGAAATTTGTATGCCTCTTGCAACAATCTCTTTCATATTCTTTTTCCAGGCTCAATTTTTGGCTTGCTTGTGATTTTTTTTTTTTAGTGTGTGTTCATATTTCCAACTTTTAACTAAATGCTCTGGGATTTTAAATGCCAAATCTCTTCTTCTTCTTTGAAAGATTTATGATAGGCTACAAATTCTTCTCTTTCTTCTTGTAGCAGATCATGTGTCACTAACTCATTCCCCATCTTATCCTGTTGATCTGAACTTAAACAGGAATACAACAAATCACAAATATAACCATAAATACAGAGATGCAATAGAAATAATGCTTCATTTCATTAATATCCAATACTGAAATATGCTTACAAACAAAATGGAAATAAACTAGCTCAAGTGATGGTAGCTTATCTCTGAGAAGAGATGTGGCAGTTACATGCATTTGAAATGTGTTACAATGAGACTCAAGGGCATATTTATTATTGAACAACAAGGGAAAACCCTAACCC
Source organism: Pinus taeda (assembly GCA_000404065.3). Classification (NCBI taxonomy): domain Eukaryota; kingdom Viridiplantae; phylum Streptophyta; class Pinopsida; order Pinales; family Pinaceae; genus Pinus; species Pinus taeda. Next base: position 26,315 of record APFE030325939.1, on the reverse strand, counting down.
CAAGAGATGGAATGCCAAGAGTTTGTGGGCCCCGCTAGGGTTAGTTGGGCAACCAACTTCCACCCAACTTCATAGGGTCATAACTTGGTCATATTATCACCATTTGGTGCGTATGATACCTTGTTGGAAATATCTCTTCGAGTACTATAGGATTTGCGACAAGCCATTGCCTATGACAATGGACTTGCTGTGGACCTAAAAAAAATGCCATTTAGGGGGTCAAAATTGCTCCAGAAGTTTAGGACTCGAAAAACTGCTAGAAATAGTAAATGCTGCAATAAACAAGGAAACAGATGAAACCGGCTAGAGGTCTACGTGGAATAGGTAGGTGGCCACCAATATCTACCTGGATCACATGTATAATTTCCATTCTTTTTTCATGTACATGTATCTTTCCTCGTTATTTATGATTGTTGGTCTTAAGCCCATTGTTTTGATGTAAGCTTCAAGTGCTCAATATTTTTCTTCCACATCATAAACAATATTCTGAATACCCACTCGCTTCAAATTTTCTTAACAAGATTGATGAAACTTGGCAAGTTTACCCAAATCAGACAATAGTGAAAGGGTAGTGGCCTGAAATCAATGTCTTATGAGATATCAAGAGTGATCACATAGTGATTCGAGTTGATCCAAGGGAGGATTTTGGAATTGACCAATATTTTTTGGGATAAGAATGAATATGAATTTAAAAATCTGTCTAATTGGGCATAAATATGGTCTGGTCCAATTTACTTATTGCTACAACTGAATTTGTTAGTGGAAAGCTTTATATCTAACAAATTTAGTTTATGGACAAGGCCTTCTAAATGTTCTTGGAACTGATATCGAACGTGAAATCCCCCTTTTTTCTCCCACTGATGTAGAGTTGTATTCATGTTTCCACCCAATATGCATTTTGATCCAAAAATCGTGTCCCCAAGGGCCACTAAGGAATTCCAACAATCATGTTTTTCTCTTAATTGAATATGCATGTAAATATTGACAATGGAGCATATGCTATTTGAAGGATTATGTAGAAAACAAGTAGCCAACTAGTGAGATGTCGAATGTTGAACTAGATTTTAGCAATTTGAGTGAAGATTGAGACCACATGGTGGGTATCTTGCCTGAAGCTCCTCTTGCACCAATTGAAAGAATCCCACTACCATTACAATTTTTGTGCTAATTTTGGAGGACCTCTTGATCCCCCATTTTTGTCTCTTGGAGCAGGAGAACTAAGGGTCTCTCTTTCTCAATCAAATATTCTACTTCCTCCATCCTTTTTGTTGACTCTAATCCCTTGCAATTCTAGGAGAGGATCCTGATTACTTGCTATATGAGTAACCCCTTACAGAGGGTTTGAGTTGCCTCCTTTTATGGTGTTTCTATATCCCTTTATTTTTGGATCTAAGATTGCTTGTGTTCCCATATTCTTATATTTCTCTGTTTTTGCATGCCTTACCTCTTCATCGTTCCATCGACCAACCTTCTATTGGATCCTTTCTAAGAATCTTTTTCCTTCTTTGCCTCTGATTGCTTGTCAGCTAAACTCAGAAAGGAAGACCCCAATTTGGAGCTTTTAAGGGAGAGGAATTGTTCCTCTTTCAAGGAAGATTCCACTGTTTGTTGTTTTGGTATTGGAACATTTTCTAATGGTGACATAGATTCATCATTTTTCTTTGGTTTACACGATGGTCTCAAATTTTCTACATGTTCTTGTACATTGGTTCCAAGAATTTCTCCTTCTTTAGTCACCAAATTGAGAGCCTCAAAGTTGTTTTTTTCCTCATTTTGGCATTTACTAGATCCTTCCCCTCCCACCATAGTGGGTCATTAGGGGTAGTTGATCCTTTATCTTTTTTTTTTTGTTCCCATTTTGATCTAGTTGCTTTGGCAGATTATTATATTGTTTACTTGAGCCTCTTATCCTCTTTTGATGTTATCATTGTTCTCCTTCTTTCCCCCTTTTTTGCAACTCCTCCCACTTCATTTTGTTGCTTCTTGCAAAGCGGCAATATTCATGACAAACTTTCCATTTAAAAGGAAGTTGATCATAGTCAACCTCTTGAATGTGGGTCCAACTTTCCATATTTAGCGTTATTGCTCTTGGGAGCCTTTTATCCAGATCTACCTCCATGCATATCCTTACATCAGAGAAGAGCCCCTCAAGTGTCTTGGCTCGATAAATGTTTCCCTAAAGCACATTGTTGATATTGATGAAAGTAGTATCATTCCAACAATGTGGGGGAAAAAAATAAGCTTTACCCAAACATGGACAACAAATGGGATATCAATTTCAAGGGTCCCTAAAGCACATTGTTGATATTGCTGAAAGTAGTATCATTCCAACAATGCAGGGGTAAAAAGGTAAGTTTTACCCAAACAGGGACAACAAATGGGATATCAATTTCAGGGTTAAAATTTGGGCTCCATCGATCTAGATATAACCCTTGGGCCCCCATGAAATAAAGTCTGCTCCGAAAGATCACATCACAATCATTCTTGTTCTTGAAAAAGAAGGTAAAATAACCTTTTTGTAGAAAGTTGAAGTGATAAAAACCTTGATCATGGGTTTCTAATTTTTTCAACCCACAACCTCACGTAACACAGGGAGGTCCAGATCCCCATAAATTGGCTTACCAAGCCACGTTTAGCCAGTTGCAGAGCTTGTGCTCTTGACTGTGGTGCAAAAAAATTAATCTTTGGAATTGCTTCTAGCTTCTTGGCAAAACAAAAAGGCTTTGCCTTCTGGTACCACCAATGTCATAGGGCTCATTGAACTTGACCCTTGGGGTTCGAAGTTCGATGAACCCAAAAACAAATTCAAAATTTGGCTCGAGTTTGGCTCAGGTTCGACTGATTGAAAACCACATTGTTCAGTCTTCAATTTTACCATCAAACCTTCAGACCTCGGTACAACTATCGAGTGTGCAATCAAAAGAAATGTTTAGACACGTGCCCTTGAACCTCCATACAACTATTAAACATGTGCCCTCCAAATTCATATGTGTTGAAAAATTAAAAGCGAGGTTTAGAATCCTGCGTAGCATTTTGGCCTTTGCATCAACAATAACTTGTCAAACTCGGGAGTGGACACAAACAAGTTGAAGACGACAGGCGTGGTTTATGCGTTACTTGAAACGCAAGCAAGTTCAAGATGCCTGACATGGTTTATGCGTTACTTGGGATGCAAGCAAGTTACAAATTACATTGGCTATAAAAATAATATCTATAAAAATAATTAAATATATATAAGAATTATATTTATTTATAAATAGATTATATAATAAATTAATAAAATAATATTTTTAATATAGGAATATTTTTGGAAAAAATCACATTGAAAATATTTGGTCGACTAATATATATACACACACACAAGCTTAATCTCAAATAAAAACACGAGCTTAATCTCGAACCTCAATAAAATTTTATTACACAATTCGAATTCAAATTGAACTTAATCATTGTCAAACTTGAATTTGAACCTAAATTATGTGACATTGAATACCATGACCCACCCGATTTGACCATCGAACAAAAAAAAAAAGGACAGAAACGGGTAGTGGATATATTAGATACTTGACCTTAATGCCAAAAAGTGGCTTACAAAAGGAGAGCCTAATGCCACGAGTACCACACAACCTTGCAAGGTCGTGTTATTTATGCTTAGCTCATATCTCTTTTTAGTTGCTACTATGTGGTCAATTTCGAAGATTTTCCCAAGTTTGTGGATACACACATACTGATTTAACAATAGGCAGTAAAACATAATAGCTCTTTAAATTAGGGAATTGGTTCCCATGTTTCCTGTCCGCCTCTGAGCAAAGCTCCACCGTAAGAAGGGCTGCTTTGTTGGCTTCAATGTCTGCCTCCTTGTTATTAGCTCTCAACATGTGGTAGAAATTTAATTTCTGAAATGAGTATCCGAGATCTGTTATTCTGAAAATCAGTCTTGCAAGCCTTAGGTCCATTGGCTTAGCATTGTCACCATTGTATTAATGATAACCTGAGAATCCCCAGTTACATTAGCCTCCCTGATGTTCAGCACTTTCAAAAGCTTGAGCCCTTGGAAAAGAGCCAAAGCCTCAACTTGAATGCTAGAAGCAATGCCCAGACCCCAAGCGAAACTGTGGATCCTTATGCCATCTGGATTCAATATTACACCTCTAGCGCCAGCTCTTCCAGGATTTCCCTTTGCAGCCCCATCAAAAAATAGAGATTGTCTCAGTTGATATCCATCGCTGAAACTCTTTTGCTGTAACTCTTATTTGCCAATCTTTAGGGAGGGAGAGACTATTTGCAATTTTTTGGAATTGAAGATCAAGAGAAGAGCCCCAATTTATATCTTGTTGGCTTAGGCTTAAATCGTCTTTATACTCTCTCAGGCACTCTTTTAACTTGCATTTAATCTTAACTACCACGAGCTTGGCATCCTGTTCGTGGTCTCTGAAGATCCTTTTATTTTGCTCAAGCCCAACTTGCCAACAGATAATTTTAGGGAGAATAGACCAAGCAGCTTTGATAGTTTTATTTTTTGGAGGGGGACCAGGATACCTTTGCAGCCATTTAGCAAAAAGATCAAGAATGGAGGAAGGCAAAGCGAAGCTGGAACTCAAAGATCCCAGCAGCTCGGTCCAAATCTGCATTGTGAAAGTGCATTCAAGCATCAGGTGAGTTACACTTTCTTGGTTTTCCTTGCATAGGTAGCACCTTGAAGGGCCATAGAATCCTTGCTTCTGAAGATTATCATCAGTGAAAATTTTGGAGTGGCATAGCAGCCAGTTGAAGAAGTCAATTTTTGGCAAGGAGGCATTATGCCATATCCCTTTCCGCGGTTCTGGGTTCGTGACCACATGAGGGCGCTCACACAGCTTGGCGTAACCATGAGATACTGTGTATCCACCAACCTATGCACTAGATAACAGGATCTCGATCTCGTGCTCCATAAACAATTATGGGGGCGTTTGAAGATTCCAGCCAACCAAGCGTGAATCTTGCCAGACGGAAATGTCCCATAGGGAACGCATTCCTGTCTCGTTCATCCTCTGCGCAACGCTTGGAGTGAGCTACGATCTCCCAGCGACCCATTGTTCATTATCCTATTTGTCTAGAGGTTGATCCTTTTTTCATTACCAGGAATCCAGTAGGCATGAGCATTGATGAGAGGGCAAGTTTTGAAACGGAGCTTCAGAAAGGGCATATTTGGATGCGTTTGAGGGTGGTCTAGGCAGCGGGAGCGCTGGACTTTGAAATATTTTTTCCAAAGAGCTAATTGCGCGCAGCTAGGGTTAGGAGCAATAATTCTCCAGATTAATTTAGCTCCCATTGCAATATTATGGATGCCAAGATTTTTGAAATTCAAGCCTCCTTCCAATAGAGGTTTGGAGATGGATTCCCAGTTGACTAGCATAATCTTTTTTCTCATTCTGCTTACCCCCCTTCCAAAAAAAAATTCGAATGATCTCCTCCATTTTTTTGAGAATGCCAGTGGGAGCAAGAAGGACATAAAACTAAAATAAGGGAAGGTTGTTAAGAACAGATTTTATGAGAACAAACTTACCAGCAATGTTAATCCAGGAAAAGCCCCAGGCAAGCAATTTGATCTTGAATTTCTCCAATTGGGGGAGCCAATCTCTGCTGTAGGCTCTTTTGAGAAAAACAGGGAGGCCCAAGTACTTGAAGGAAGTCCAATTTGAGGAAGTTGCGAAGCCAAAGGTTCTGGAAATGGAGTTGAGCAAGTTGGGAGTGGTGTTCCAGCAATAGATATGACATTTGCCATAGTTTAGACTGCTTCCCGAGACCATACAAAACTCATCCAGAACTCCTTTAAATCTAGAGGCCATGAGCACAGAGGCAACTCCCAATAATAAGGTGTCATCCACAAAGAGGGCATGATTTATGTTTTTAATGCCTCTTGCTATGCAGAGCCCAGTGATTTCCTGATCCATCATTTTTTTGTCTAAATAAAAACTGAGGACTAAGGCTTGAAGAACAAATATAAGTGGTGAGAGAGGGCACCCCTACCTGAGCCCTCTCGTGGCTTTGAAAAAATCAGCAGCTCTGCCATTTACTAACGGGGCAATCCAAGGCTCCGAAATGCAAGCTCGAATCCAGTTTATAAATTTCTCACCAAATCCAAGCTTATGTAAGACTTTCAACATAAAACTATGCCTAACTCGATCAAATGCATTTGCTAAATCAAGTTTGACAACCATACCTTTTTCCTTGTGGATCAGACTTGAGTGGATTGCCTCTTGGACCAGAATGAAATTATCCATAATCTGTCTACCTTGAATGAAGCGTCCTTGGCTTTCTAGAATGATTTTGGGGAGGATGAGCTTCAATCTACTAGCGATAACTTTGGTAATCAATTTATAACCAATATTACAAAGCGAGATCGGGTGAAACCTGCTGAAGGAGTTGGCTCCTTTCTCTTTGGGGATGAGAGAAAGAAAAGCGAAGTTCATGCTGCCTCTGATTTTCTGCCAAACTTGGGATTTTAGAACCATTTTGTAAAGATCTTTTTCCACAATCAACCAACAAATTTGGAGGAATCTGGCTGAGAATCCATCCAACCCAGGGGCTTTGTCTGGGTCCATGGCAAAGAGGGCATCCTTGACTTCATTCTTGGTGACTTTAGCTTCGAGGAGATGGTTCATTTCAACAGTAATCAAGGAGGGGACCACATCCATCATATCAGAGTTTTGGTACTAATTTATATCTTCACTATACAAAATCTTAAAATAAAAGGAGGCTGCTTTTTTTATGCTTGTATTATCCTTGTGGATAGTAGTGCCATCTTTGATTTTGGAGATGGAGTTGGTAAATTTCCTTGCCTGAGCTTGTTTGTGAGAGAAGGAAGAGTTCCTGTCCCTTGCTTTAAGCCAGAGGCTACGTGACTTAAGCCTCCAATATTCTTCCTTAGCTAGACAAGCCTTGTGATAGTTTTGCTGGAGCTGGGCTTCTTTATCTAGAATCTCTTTTGTTATATCAGCTTTTTCAGCCTAGAGATGGTGAATTTCCAGTGTGCATTGAATTTTTTTTCTTTCATTGGCTGGATTGGGCAAACATTTGGCCCAACTTTTCAAAGCCCTTTTCACTCTTTTGAGCTTCTCCTCCCAGACGAAAAAGGGGGAGCCTTTGACCTGTTGCAACAAGGTGTCCTTAACTAATTGTGTGAAGCCAGATTCCTTAGCCCAAAGCGGACTAAATCTGAAGGGAATAGGACCGAGATCAAGCTAAGACACGAGTTCTAGCTTGATGGGTTTATGATCAGAAGTGTTGCATGGGAGAATGTGGACTCTAGCCTCTAATCCAAGCAGAAGAAAAGAGCTTTGAAGAAAGAATCTATCCAACCTCGCAGCGATGTGATCGGGTCCAATTCTTTTATTAGTCCAAGTGTACTTGCCAGAAATTGGCTTAATGTCCAGCAGATCCCAGTCTTACATAAGTTCCTTTGCCCATTCCCTTGCCAGGTCGCGAACAATGCTGCCTCCTCTCTTATCATCTCACAGGAGAGTGAGATTAAGATCTCTGGCAATGATGGTGTTCTCAAGATTAACAAGGTCTGCTTGGTTTCTTATGGATTCCTAGCATGCCTTTTTTTCCCTAGCGTTCACAGGGACATACACATTGAAGAGACTAAAAATCTCTTTTGAGTCTAAGTGCTGCAATTTTAGGAACAACTAGTGAGTATTGAGGGTCTCAGAAATTACTGAGAATTTACTTATGTTCTAGAGGGTGCCCAACCCACCGGAAGCCCCTCGGGCTGAGATTGCTTTCACCTCACATTTATTCCAGAGTTTCTTACTTACCTGAAGGAAGACAGGGTCCTCTAGTCTGGTCTACTGGATGAGGAGTATGTCAGGAGCTTCTGTCCTTATTAAACTTCTGATGGCTTCTTCTTTGATTCTGCTCCCCATACCTCTACAGTTCCAGGAGACAATCTTCACCATTTGTATTTCTGGTTGGCTCCCTTGGAGCCTTGGGGCTGATTTCTCACCATCTTTGATTTTGACGCTAATAGCTTTTCGAGAGTTGGTTGGCTGCCTTGAAGCTTATCTTTGAAAGTTTCCTGCTCTCTTTTTTCCCAATTTGTTTTGCGGCCTCTTGTGGATCTCCTTACCGAAGCTTGGGATTCTCCTATTTCGCCTTCTTCCTCTGAGCCTTCAGATTCTTGCTCAACTTCCTCGACTTCTACAGTGTTTCCTTTGGAGCTCTCGGCAAGGCTTGCCCCCTTGGGAGAAGAGGGGGTACCTTTTGCGAGGGGGGATGATTTTTGGGTATCTGCTTCCTGTGTTTCCTCTATTTGCGAGCTTAGAGGTGTGAATTTATTTTCTTGCTCCATTCTAGAAGGGGGTTGCTGAGGAGGGGCCTGCTGGGGGCCTCTTTCGTTTGTACCGACATTCTTTTGGGTTTTCTTGGCTCGCTTGACTTGGTTCCAACCTTCTTCTTTACCCTTATCTGATTTAGCATTGGATGGGCATCCTCTGGCGAAGTGTCCGTAGACATGGCATTTTTGGCATTTGAAGGGCAACTGCTCATAATCTAGCTTCTGCAAATGGGTCCAGCTTCCTACTTTGATTTTGATGGCTTCCGGAAGTCCCACTTCTAGATCTACTTCTACGCAGATTCGGGCACAATCATATTGATCTTTGTTATTTTCCCTATCTATGAATTTCCTAAGGGCGTTGTCGATGTGTTTCAGCGAGTCCTAGTTCCAGCAATGCACTAGAAGGTTTGGAAGCCTAACGCACACTGGGACAACCATGGGAATGTCGACTGCAGGGTCGAAACCTGATGTGCATTTGTTGAGATAGAGATCCTAGGGGCCCATGAAATAGGGGCCAGTTTGGAAGATTAGATCCTTGTCGTCCTTAGAGGTGAATTTGAAGAGGAAAAACCCTCGTCCTAAGAAATAAGAAGTGACGTTATTCTTGATAAAAGGTGCCCAGTTCTTATTGACCCAGATCTCAGTGGACTTAGGAGAAGGCCATAGATCGGTGAACTAACTAACAAGGGCTCGCTCGGCCAAGGACAAGGTGACATGGATCGGGGTTTCTGGCGGCAGGGAATTTCAGGAATATCCTCGAGCCTCTTGACAAACTTGGATGCTTCATTCTTTTTCTTCGGTGGCAAACCGGCCAAGAGCCAAGAGAAGGCTTCGACAGAGGGAGGTGGTGAGGGGGGGAAGTGGCTTGCCTGGGGCGAGCCCGGGGCCTCCATGGCGCGAACCCTAGCTTAAAAGCCTCTCTCAACAGCAAACGAGCCTAACAGGAGCGCAAGCTCTCAACCTCAGGGATAATCGTAGCAAGGTAGAGGGCCCAGGGCCGCGGGGCTACAGGGCAAGAGGAACTAGGGCGCAGAAGAGGCGTCGAAGCGCAGGCAGAAGACTAGGTCTTCATAGGCTGCACCATTGCTCGAGGTCGCAAAAAACTCACCTATGATGTATATTTTTATTATTACTTGATTTAATAAAAAAAACTAATTTAACTAGATTTATAAACCTTATACTTAATCCATATACTATGAATGTATATAATTATTTATTTTCATTTATATTAAAAAAATTAATTCCTTCAAATTTAAAAGAGATTATAAATTTTAATTTGTCCCTATATATTAAATTTTGAATGATTTAAAATAGCACTAACTTGTATTTTTTAATTTTAAATATAACCGTTTTGTTTATTTAATTGTTTATGACCGCTTTTCATTCCTACTAAAATATAATATATAAAATAAAATATTATTTAACAATAATTTATAATATATATATATATATATATATATATATATATATATATTTTTTTTTTTTTTTTTTTTTTTTTTTTTTTTTTTTTTTTTTTTTTTTTTTTTAAAATATATATTTTTATGATATGATCATTCTACAAACTATAATATTTACGTATATCAATTTTCTGTTTCAAAATAATACTATTATTAAAGTTCTGCAAGCTCCTTTGACCCGTTGATCACCTTGAGACGTTGATATTTGGATTAAATTAACTCTTACCTTCTTTAGTTGGTCTAACCACTGTTTACTCTTTCTTTTAATATCGATATCTTTGACTTCGGGAAAGAATGATGCCATGTCCTTAGATTCCCGTCACACGGGACTTTTAAATTTCTCTGGGAGGAGGGAGGGTTCATTCATAAATTTGCAAGCAATCGCAGTAGGTAGATAGATTGTCAAGGAAGAAATGGCAGCGCAGCAACTGTTGAAGCGGATCCCCAGAATTAAGTTTCCTAACAGACGTGCAGGTATGTTTAACTTTCAGTTGCTTGTATCATCAAATTTATATTATATGTTGGATACTTCTGTTTTTATGTAATCCCTAAACAATATGTTTATACTACCGCCATTGAATCCATACTAAATCGTCGTTTCTAATCAACTGATTGTATATCTAATTCAGTTGTATCCATTCGAGAAGGGAAAGATACACACAGTTGGTATTTAACCCTATTAACGAAGTATAAGTTAAAGATATTAGAATAAATAATTACATTTTTATTTTTCTAAAATATTTTTCACAGAAAAATATGAGACCTGTTCAAGTCCCTGATCTGTGTAGACACAGAGTATTAACACGAGGCTGCAGTGTATCTAATATATTTATATTTGAAAAAACCCTTCTTGCGTTTTTTCACATTCTGTGAATGGCAGGGGGAAATGCAGCCAGAGTACAACGTTTACTCCTAACCCTGAGGGACTTTACTGGTTCACTGGACATTAACTCATGACCTCTCCGCAATCTTCATTTTGAAACTGGATGTGTCCAATACAGAATATTCCAGTGTAATCTGATTTAAAAAGATGCGTGGTCATGTCCGGCTTATGTCTTTTCTGTGATCCAATTCCATGCCACAGTGTATTCTGATTACACAAAAGGCATGGTTATGTCTGGCTTATGTCTTCCTGTGATCAAAACCCATGCTAATAACTTTTGACTCTATAACATTCTGTACAAATTCCAAGCATTCCATTTAATATTCAAAATACTGAAAATTTGGTTCTTCTTAATTCGTCCCGTCCCGTCCCATCCCAGCTGAGATTGATGGATTGTTCCATGTAAATGGTCCCTTGCACTCTGAAGTTACTCTACCGTGATTTTTCTACCTTTCTTTAACCTCCCTATCTCCCTATTTTATGCCCAGGCTTGCAAAAGTCTAAGGTTCTTTGACATTTGTCAACCTTATTTCCTTTCATGCCCTCTAGGTCGTTTTAGGTTCCCTTCAGCTTGAATGTCTTTAAGCAGCCTTTTGCTTTCCGAGCAAATGACAAATATTTTAAGTGTTAGATTTTCAGCACATGATAAACAGATCTGCACTTCAATGAATTAATCTTACAGCTGAAACTGAAATGTCAGGAAAACCACTACCAAAACTTCAGATCCGTGCCAATGGAAACATAGAATTGAAACTAAAAAGTACAGACACTGCATATCATGAGATTAGATCAATCCGGCTTTAAGTAGATAGCAGATCCAAGAAACATGAAAGCTGGAAATTCAGGACAGCATACTAAATCTTGTAGCAGAAATCACATATCTCTGTAGAAAGTCTGAAAGAAGAAATTGCAGCAGGCTGCCCACACACAAATTCTCACACACTCACACTATAAAATTCATTAGCTACTTGTTGAAATATGTAACTAGGTTCGGTCTTCATAATGACATATGTAATCATATTATTGTTGTTCTTGAGGCATGGGCCTCATGCTCAAGCGAAAATTATCTGTAGTTCAAGCACCCATTGAGTGCTTCTAGGGCTTATTATTTAGTCTACAAGTCATGTGAATCATTGTCATGTATTGAAAATCCATTGGCGCATGTTACATATTGTAAAGAAAATTTATTTGAGTCAAAGTTGAGTCAAAAGACCCTCCAAGACCTTGTCATGATGCAAAGATCAAGTCAGCCTACTCAAATGGACAAGTTGGCCTAAAAGGAGCAATTCAACCTAGTGGAAGACCTATATATAAGGGAGACTTCGACCTCACTTGTATCACTCACTCACTTAACTCAAGTTCGATCAAGAAAGAGAAAAGAGTGCGAAGAAGAGGAAGGCAAGAAGGAGAAAAGAAAGTCGAGTTTTTGGGCTGTCTTTCTCACACGTGCGAAGTGGATTAGGGCATCTTTCTACAGCAGCAAGTACCGAATTGCAGTCATCATCAAGGGCCAAATTTTTGGGTCAAGAAAGGTCTCCTTTGCAAGCCGAAGTATCAAGGAAGAGAAGTCAAGTCAAGCAAAGAAGAAAGGAAGCAAATTCATCCATATCTAGCCACACGTGTGAACTAGGGTTTCTGCAGAAGAAACTACTGGAGGTCGAAGTTGCAAAAGAATCTGTTGGGAGGTCAATGTTGTAGAAGAATCTGTTGGGAGGTTGAAGTTGCAAAAGAATTGGCTGGGGGGGTCGAAATTGTAGAAGTTGCTGGAAAGTTGAAACACATCAAAGAAAGGTTTGACTTGGTCTTGGAGGGTCTTGATCAAGGGTCATAGGTCTTGGAATTCATCAATTGAAGTTTTATAAGAAGAGAAGAATTCTTCTGGGTTTTCCTCTCAATTGGATAGGTTTTGGCCTTGGCTGATCGCCTACATTCTGTGTCGTTTTATCTTATTGTTCTTTATGATTTAGTAGCTGTTTGCTGAAAAAACACTAAATATAATCAACTGAAAGAAGAAGCTAATTAAGTTAAGTAAGAATACATCACACACAACTATCAAAGTAAGAGAAATCACCTAATCTAGTTGCCCTAGAATTCACAACATTGTGGAAGGACCATCAAATGGAATACCAAAGGCCGAGACATCAAAGAAGACATCGAACCATCAAAGGGACAAGCAATCTAAACAAGGACCATTCATCACATATCAAGGATCATCACATCTCAAAAGGAAGAAGACCCCAAAACCCTAGCTCATCAGAAGAAAGGTTCTACACTTGAAGCATTCTTGGGAAGCTCACACAAAGAAGATCTGAAGGACTCTACCTCCACATAAAGAAGGACTACACATTAAAGCATCTCGAAGTCTCTACATCCAAGGGAAGCAAGAAGAAGCACTTCCATCATCATCAAGAAATCAAGGTGATCTCCCTCTTCTTGATCACTATCAAGGCATACTTCAAGGAAGACGTCTTCATCAAGAAGACAACTTCGCTTATCAACATTATCAAGAAAGACATCAAGTTAAAGATTTCATCATCAAGGAGTATCTTCACTTGGCAAGTAAGTATCTTTATATCTACGTCTGAATCTATCAAAGGACTTCATTTTGCAAGGAGAGCAACAAATTGGTTGGGTCATCAACCTTTCGTGCATGGAAGATGACAAATTTGATCCTCATAGAAAATGAAGTCATTGGACATGTTAAGGGTTCAATCACTAAGCCTCCAAAGGAAGAAGCTCAAGCTCTATCTAAGTACATGAAAGGGGAAGTAAGGACTCAAAGGATCTGTAACGCCCCTTCCTAAATTAATTTGGAACATAATTAATCACTACATTTTGGGGCCAATTTTGGAGGTGATGGGGCCCATTCGATTTTATTAGGAGGCTTAGACTTTAGTAGGCGTTATTTTGGTGTGGTTAAGTTATACATGGGGACCACCCACACTAGGAGAATACGCACTCCCTAGTTCGAATTGCAAGAGAGGGGAAGTCGATGGTTAAGTGAGGGGCCCATGATGGTGGGACAATGGAGGGAAAATTGCTGCACGAAATCTATAAAAGGAAGGCAACTCTCCTCATTTCATCATCTTTAGCATATCAAATTTCTCTTTGGTTGCTCAAGCTGCTTAGCCGAGTCACTTGCTGTTTAGCAAGAGTTCTTCAAGCGGAGAGCTCACCCTTTCTTCGGGGGACTTCAAGTGCCACCCTAGAGAGGTTCATTTACATTCTTTCGGAGGAGGATTTCATTGTGATTTCCGGCAGTTGCATTCATCATCTCCAGGTGGTGCGTATTTCTGGAGGTCGCAGTGAAGGGAGGCCAAGTTGTGATTGTGGCATCTTTCAGAGGAGCTTTGGCCGGGAGAAATTCCGGAAAGGAGGCATAGGTGTTTGGCTGCCATTTTGGTGAGTTTTGGAGTTGGAGGAGAGAGCTCCTATTCAGTGTGACTTTCGCACTTCCTTGGCCAGCGCAGAGGCAACATATTGTGCACATGTGGGAGGTGGAGTCTCAACTTTTCAGGCTGATCTTTGCTGGGAGAGTTAAGGGAAGCACTTTTGGAGGAGATTGCTAGTTTTCTGGAGCCTTGGAGGAAGATTTTGCTGGTATCTTTGTAGGTCGTGTCCTTGAGCAGTCTTGGAGGGCGTAGGGCCTCTTGGAGGTCAATTTGGGAGGTTGGAGTTAGACCAAACCCTTTCTGGGTTTTTGTGGGTTTTGGTCAAGGAGCTTGGGGATTAATTTTGCAACATTTTTTGAGCACTGGAGGTGGTGTTTCTAGCAGTCCCTTTCCATCCAACAATGTAGTTTTCTGGGCAACACAGAGCATTAGAGGAGCAGTCATAATTAACATTTGATATCATTGTCTTATCACCTGGGTTCTGTCACGCTTGCCATTGAGGCAAGCCTAGGTGCATTTCTCCATATTATTGTACTTTCTCCATTGGATTAATAAAATGGCTCAATTGGTTCTTACTTCTGGAGTTTTTATGAGTATTTGCTAAATGTTTGAATTTTCTGTGTTGTAAATCGGTTTTGCTTTATATATCAGTATTTATCCAAGTTTGGAACATTGCAGTGGTATTAGAGCTCAGATCCTGGCTTAGCCGTGGGGATTTTCCTATGAGTGAGGAGGACCGACAGAACATTACTTACAAAAGGCAAAGGTACCGAAGTAGGGAGAGGGAGTTGGATATCACTACAGACACAGAGGACCGTCAGAAAGCAGTGGTAGCAGAAGACATGGAGGAGCCTAAGAGCAAAGAAGAGATTTCCTTTGACAGTCTCTTGAAGGCTCTGAGCGATTTGGCAAAGGGGCAGAAGGAGATGTTGGATGAGATCAAATGCAGAACCGGGAGCGGAGCACTCACCGGGAGTTTCTATTTGGAGAGACTTCGAGGGCCTCTCAACAGCTTGATCATATTTCACTCACTACGCAACCTCCATCATCGAGTGGGCCAACTTGAGCTACTCTACTGTCTTTCTTACCTTTGGTACAAGGTGAACTGGGTGGAGTTGAGGATCAATAACCTATGGGGGAGAATTTCAGGGAGTGGCAGTCCATGGGAGTAGACTTCAGGGAGGCACTATCTTTCTGAGACTTTTGCTAGCTCAAATAGAATGAGAAGGGGAAGGGCTATGGAGCCCATAGTACGCAGAACTATGAGCTGCAACCCACCATTAGGAAGATGTACTTTCCCACCTATGATGGCACTACCAAGTGCACAACACGTGCTTGGGTGGAGAAGCTGGACACATATTTCCAGCTCAACAGGATGATGGA
The DNA here is from genome assembly GCA_000404065.3 of Pinus taeda. Lineage (NCBI taxonomy): Eukaryota > Viridiplantae > Streptophyta > Pinopsida > Pinales > Pinaceae > Pinus > Pinus taeda. Next base: position 10,883 of record APFE030325939.1, on the reverse strand, counting down.
GGTAGAGGCCATTAAAATGGCGACATTGCATTTGGAGGGGGAGGCACACGATTGGTGGTTTCATGGCTTGTCCACTAACGTGACCTCCTATGAGGACTTCACACAGAGAGTAGTTGAGCGTTTTGATTGGTGGGATCTAGAGGCTCACTTCAGGGAGCTGACCCAGCTCAGGCAAACAAGACATCCCGAGCATTATATTTCAGAGTTCCTGAGGTTCTCAGTCATGGTGCCAGATTTGTCAGATGCTAGGAGAGTATACACATTTGTGGAAGGGTTGACAGAGCCACTGCGGGGACTGGCGAAGTCATGCAGACCATCTACTCTTTTAGAGGCAGTGACTTGTATGAGAGATTTGCAGGGGGCCATCCCCAAGACCTGGGCACCCTTTCCTCCATGCACTCCCTACCCTCAAAAGGGAAGTGACACTAAAGCGCCCACAATGCAGGGAGCAGCCCAAGGGCAGGGACAGTTGGATGATGAGACCAGGAGAGACCTTAGGAGGAGGAAGTTGTGTTTTACGTGTCAAGAGCCTTGGGCACCAGGCCATCAGTGCACAACAAGCAAGGCTCATTACATCGAGGTCTTCTCGGATAGCAATCAGGAGGACGAGGTGGAGTTGGAGCTTAGTGGGGGAGACAACGAGGATCTAGCAGAGAGGGGACCACCACCACCACCACCACCACATGGGGGAGCATCTTTTGCACCAGCTAGGGGAGTCCTAGCTTCTTTGTGTGGGATTCCCAAATTTTTGACCATGAGGACTAGAGGTATAGTGCAGGGGCAATGTGTCTTAGTTTTAGTAGATAGTGGGGCCACCCACAATTTTATTGATCCTCAGGTGGTCCAGAGGAGTGGCATCACCACTGCAGAGTTTGAGGGGTTTTCAGTTCTAGTATTAGGAGACATGACTATGCAGTGCACTTGATATGTTCCCGCTCTGACAGTGACAATGGGGAACTATTCAATGACAAACCACTTTTTCGTGGTGGATGTATCAGACAACAATGTGGTGATGGGTGTCCAATGGTTGTATTCCCTTGGCCGAGTTACCACCGATTGGAAGCAGCTAGTGATGGAGTTTACTGGGCCAAATGGTAAGCAGGTGGTTCTTCGGGGCATGCCTTTGTATCCTCCACAGACAGTTTCAACCCATAGGATGGAGGTCGATTTGAGGCATGGAGACATAGCATCGACAATAGAGCGGAGGATTTTAGAGGTTGGAGGGTTGACCAATGTACCTACTACCTTTAAGTCATGCATGAACCATGTGTTTAGAGGTCAACTGAGGAAATTTGTACTAGTGTTCTTTGATGACATCTTGATCTACAGTAGGACATGGGAGGAGCACCTGCAACATCTAGAGATAGTGTTGCATATCTTGGAGGAGCAACAGTTCTACGCCAAGATGTCCAAGTGCGAGTTTGGGCTGACAGAGATGCTCTACTTGGGGCACATCATAGGCGCGGATGGGGTTAAGGTGCACGAGGAGAAGATCAGGGCCATTCGGGATTGGCCCGAGCCTAAAGATGTGACAACACTGAGAAGATTCTTGGGCATTTGTACTTATTATCAAAAGTTCGTTAAGGGCTTCTCACAGTTGGCGACACCCCTTACTGATCTGACTAAGAAGGGGGCTTTTGCATGGACAGATGGGGCTCAGGTGACATTCAATTGCCTCAAGGAGGTGATGAGTTGTTGCCTAGTATTAGCACTCCAAGATTTCACACAACCATTCACATTAGAGTGCGATGCATCAGGTGAGGGGATTGGGGTAGTCTTGTCCTAAGGAGGGCACCCCATCGCTTTTGAGAGCCGAAATTTCCTACCACATGAGAAGGTGTATTCCATATACGACAAGGAGATGTTGGCCATAATGCATGCATTGGCCAAGTTTAGACAGTACTTGGTGGGCAACCGGTTTCGGGTGAAGACGGATAACAACAGTCTTCGCCACTTCATGGGGCAATAGGGCCTCAATGATAGACAACATAGATGGCTCAGCAAAGCGCAAACCTATGATTTCGATATTGAGTATGTGTGGGGAAAGCACAATGTTGTGGCAAATGCACTATCTAGGGGACCCGCATGACTTTCACTCATGAGTGTTTGCCATGATTGGAAGGCACAACTATTAGTAGAGAACTCCAAGGATCACTGGGCATGCGAGATCTTGGATGGCGGCTATACAAATGAGCGCTATAGGGTGATGGATGAGGTTATATACTACAAAGGGCACATATTCTTAGTTTTAGGGTCCCAGTTAAGGGAGCGCGTCCTTCGTGCAACTCATGATTCTCCTTTGTCTGGACACCAGGGGTTTAGGAAGACTTATATGGCAGTGAGAGAGCGCTTCACTTGGAAGGGCCTCGAAGGGGACATGTGTAGGAGTGGGAAGCTTGTCAGAGGAACAAAGGGGAATTGACCCATCCAATAGGACAATTGCAGCCTCTTCCCATCCCTGAGGGGAAATGGGAGAGTATCTCTATGGACTTCATCACCGGACTTCCCTCGGTACAAGGGAATAATTGCATTTTTGTGGTGGTTGACCGGCTGACCAAGTTTGCACATTTCTTTGCCATTCCGACACAATATTCAACTTCACAAGTGGTAGAGTTGTTCTTTAGGGAGGTCTTTCGCCTGCACGAACTCCCTAAGACTATAGTTAGTGACCGAGATAGCCGATTCATGGGGGGATTTTGGTAGGAGCTTTTCAGGCTAGTTGGCATCGAGCTCACCCTGAGCACCAATTATCATCCACAAACTGACGACCAGACAGAGAGGGTGAACCAATAGCTAGAGGGCTATCTCAGGAACTATGTGACAGGGCAACAAAGGGCTTGGATTCGATGGTTGCATTTGGGAGAGTATTGTTACGACATGACACATCATATGTCCATTGGTGACTCCTTTCTGTGCTTTATATGTTTGTGATGCTTTGCCTTTTGATGACATTGTTTTTGGAGACAGTTGGGCCCCAAAGGCCAAAGATTGGATCCTAGAGAGCCAAGATATCCTCAAGGCTCTTAAGGACAACTTGCAGATAACTTAGAATCAACAGAAGATGTATGTTGACAGGCATCGAGTGGAGAGGCACTTTGAGGAAGGGGACTTGGTATACCTTTGATTGCAACCATATCGACAGTCCACTCTGAAGCAGAAGGGGGCCGAAAAGCTGCAACCGAGATTTTTTGGGCCTTACAGGGTGATCAGGAGGGTTGGAGAGGTGGCTTACGAATTGGAGCTACCACGAGGGAGTAGGATCCACAATATTTTCCATGTTTCATGCCTCAAGAGGGTGTTGGGGCAACAAGTTACAACAGCTGTGGAGTTGCCTTCGCTTGATGATGAGGGGCACCTAGTTTTAGAATCGGAGGCCAGGGAAAGGAAGCTCAGAAGCAAGATGATCAGAGAATACTTGGTACGTTGGAAGAGCTCACTGGATGAGTATGTTACTTGGGAGGGTGAGCACATATTTGAGCATTCAACATTGAAGTTGCTTGGGGACAAGCAACATTTGGGAGGGGAGGGCTGTAATGTCCTTTCCTAAATTAATTTGGAACATAATTAATCACTATATTTTGGGGGCCAATTTTGGAGGTGATAGGGCCCATTCGATTTTATTAGGAGGCTTAGACTTTAGTAGAAGTTATTTTGGTGACCCACACTAGGAGGATACGCACTCCCTAGTTTGAATTGCACTAGAGGGGAAGTCGATGGTTAAGTGAGGGGCCCACGATGGAGGGGAAATGGAGGGAAAAGTGCTCAACGAAATCTATAAAAGGATGGCAACTCTCCTCATTTCATCATCTTTAGCATATCAAATTTCTCTTTGGTTGCTCGAGCTGCTTAGCCGAGTCACTTTCTGTTTAGAAAGAGTTCTTCAAGCGGAGAGCTCACCCTTTCTTCGGTGGACTTCAAGTGCCATCCTAGAGAGGTTCATCTACATTCATTCGGAGGAGGATTTCATTGTGATTTCCAGTAGTTGCATTCATCATCTCCAGGTGGTGCGTATTTATGGAGGACGCAGTGAAGGGAGGCCGAGTTGTGATTGTGACATCTTTCAGAGGAGCTTTGGCTGGGAGAAATTTCGGAAAGGAGGCATAGGTGTTTGGCTGCCATTTTGGTGAGTTTTGGAGTTGGAGGAGAGAGCTCCTATTCAATGTGACTTTTGCACTTCCTGGACTAGCGCAGAAGCAACATATTGTGCACACGTGGGAGGTGGAGTCTCAACTTTTGAGGCTGATCTTTGCCAAGAGAGTTAAGGGAAGGCACTTGTGGAGGAGATTGCTACTTTTCTGGAGCCTTGGAGGAAGATTTTGCTGGTATCTTTGTAGGTTGTGTCCTTGAGCAGTCGTGGAGGGCGTAGGGCCTAATGGAGGTCAATTTTGGAAGGTTGGATTTAGACCAAACATTTTATGGTTTTTGTGGGTTTTGGTCAAGGAGCTTGGGGTTAATTTTACAACATTTTCTAAGCACCAGAGGTGGGGTTTCTAGCAGTTCCTTTCCAGCCAGTAGTGTTGTTTTCTAGGCAGCGCAGAGCATTAGAGGAGCAATCGTTATTAACATTTGATATCATTATCTTATCACTTGGGTTCTGTCACGCTTGCCATTGAGGCAAGCCCAGGTGCATTTCTCCATACTATTGTACTTGCTCCATTGGATTAATAAAATGGCTCAGCTGGTTCTTACTTCTGGAGTTTTGATGAGTATTTGCTGAATTTTTGAAATTTTTGTGTTGTAAATTGTGTTTGCTTTATATATCACCGTTTATCCAAGTTTGGAACATTACAGGATCCTTATAGAATCCATCTAGGATCCCCTTATACCTTATGTATCAAAGTTGGATACATCAAAAGAAATCTATGAGAAATCATATCTTTGAGAATTGAGCTGTATAAGATGAAGGTATCAAAGGAAGAAGGAATAGCCTCATATCTTATGAGGGTGCTAGAAATAAGAGACCTATTGCAAGAGTTGGGAAAAATAATGTCTGATAAAGAAATGACCACCATGGTGCTCAATGCACTACCTGATGAATGGGGCAACTTCGTATCAAGCATCTATGGAAAGAAGGAAGCCACCACATTCAGTGAACCTTTGTCATTATGTAAGATTGAAGAAACCAGGTTAAAAGCAAATAATGATGTGGAACCAAGCAATCAAATTCAAATGTTTGCTGCCATGGCCAAAAGAAAAGGAAAATTTGGGAAAAAGAAGAAGATCAATATGTCAAATTTTTAATGCTATGGATTTCATGAATATGGGCACTACAAGATAAATTGTCCTAAACTCAAGAAAGACAACAACAAAAGTGAAAGAAGCTGAAAGTAAGAAATCGAAGGAGGAGGAAGTGAAAGATATCTACTACCACTGAGATAATCTCCTTCACCGTGTTCTTTTTAAGTTTTCATGAAAGATAACTGTCATGGTAGAAAGCATTATAAGAATGGTAGGATGCATCATATTAGAAGATGACATACAAGAGATCGTGACATCATTATAGAAGCTTGAAAAGCTGAAATGGAAGTCTACATGGTTGTAGCAATCATCATAGAAAGGAAGTAGGTCTTGGTAACCTCATTGAAAGCATAAGTAGTACTTATGGGTAGAAGAATGTCATCTCGCATGGATTTCATCATACATCACCATCATTAGAAAGAAGCATTTGCAGAATGAGGATAATCAAGATCCTCCATTGGAATCTTCATAGAAGGCTCACCTCTCTTGGAAAAAGCAAGTGTCTCGCTGATCATTTCACCTTGTGTGGAATCCATTATTTAGAAGGATGATGGTATGGTGACAGAGGAGTGTAGCATGGCAAGATGGTTGAAGTACTTCCAATCAAGGAAAAGAAGCTGTTGAAGGAAGTTTAGATGACCAAAAGAAGAAAAGAGGTATGTATATATTTGATAGATTAAGTGATGTCATCATATAGTCGCTGGTAGCATGGGTAAATGTTAAAATTGGCAACGAGGGCCAAACTTCATGCGGGTCATCTTATTTAATGGAAGCTGATATTTTTGTTGAATCCCTCTCATCGAGAGGTGTAGGATTGATCTAAAGATCATTCGTTTCCGATAAGTATTCATGGAGATATGAATTTATTTGTGTTATGGGACAATTCGTCAAGGTCGGCCAACAGCCAAATAACCCCACTTGTGCTCAATGTTTTAGTATAAATAGAGGTGGCCTTCAAGTCATTTCAACACACTTGAGATCTCTTCCTCTCTACTTGTCTTTGAGTTTTAGTAGGAGGAGAGATCCTAAGGGATAACGTTGCCCTAACGCAGAGGGCAAAAGCCGGAATTGTCGGGAATAGCCGGAACTGCCAAGAACTGTCAAAACAGCCGGGAAAGCTGATATAGAGGGCAGAAGGCGGAATTGTCGGAACTGTCGGGAAATTCCGGAATTGCGGGAATTGCCGGGAACTATCAGAACATCCAGAGCATCTGCCTCCGAAGGAGAGCAGCATGCAAGGGACAACTAACATTGGGACAGTTGTATGGTACTTAGCAGCAAATACACCAAGCATGGAATGTTACAGCTAGTATGCAAGGGACAGCTAGCATGCAACATCAAGCATGCTAAGGACAACAAGCATGCTAGGGACAACAAGCAAGCAAGGGACAACAAGCAAGCAAGATGCAGCGAACACATAGGTCAGCATGGCAACATGGTGCAACAATGGCACATAATGCAATATAGTGACGGGTACAATCATGATTAATGAAGCATGATGAGATGTAGCATAGTGATGATGGGTGCAGCATGGTGCAGCGTGGTGAGGTGCAGCATGATAACGAAATGCAGCACAACGATAGGTAAAGGAGTCACCTTGGAGAATCAGTTGAATCAGCATGTCTTCAACTGATCTCATGTATCATCTTCTTAGAGGTGATCTATGCTCTTATCTAGATAAGTCAAAGTGTTGACTTCTGTTGTAAGCATACTATCTCTCTCTCTCTCTGCTGAACTATTGAAGAACATATAAGAAGAATTGATCAAGGGTTTCCCCACATTGGGGTTTGTCCCTGGCTAGCGCCACATCTCGTGTCCTCTTGTCTTAGCTTGTCTTCTGCGATTTATGTTTATGTTCTATCTGCAGTTTATTTTAATGCTGATGTGATTGCTAATATGGAAAAGATATTGAGCTAACTGTGAAAATTAAAATAAATTGCTCTAAGCATAGAACATACCTAAAATTAACATGGTATCGGAGTTGAGGTGAAGATAATGCTCAAGCAAGAGTGAAAGAGCAATCACCGAAGATAGTTGGGAAAGGACAAAAGGATCAATGGATTCCTCATCCCTCTTCAAATTCACGGAGGGTGAAGTCAAAGCAGAGAATATTATCAGAATGGTGCAGTGGAAGTTTCTGATGGCCTACCTAAAGATCACTTCATTGGGAAGTCTGGATCTAAGGGTGGAAGGAAAGGCAGATGCCTTGGTTGCAATAAGTTCGGCCATTATGCGAAGGAGTGTCTGAATGGCAGAGACAAATCTCTTGATGAAGATAACAATCATTCCAGGGACATCTTCAATGATCAAAGGAATGATAGGTAATGCAGGTCATCAAGGAAATGGTCGACTCTTCAAAGAAAGCAAGGAACCCCATGTATGAAGAATCAAATGTTGTTTTTGATAAGATAAAGAAGCGTTATCTTGTATTGGCCATTTCCTTCAGATTCTTTGGGAATCTGGGTTAGTGATTGTAGTGCTTCAAGGCACTTCATCGGATAGAAGGGTGCACTCTCTAATTTGGTAGAGATGGAAGCAATCGTGTGATTATACTTGGAGCCGATGCCACCTATTCGGGAAAGGGCGTAGGGAATGTTACCCCTCAATTGAATGAGGGTAACTCGATTCATTTACATAATCTCTTTTATGTACCTGATGTTGACAATAATACTGAGAGGGGGGGGTGAATCAGTATTATCTAATTCTTTTTGCTAAATCTTTCTTATTTATACTTTGAATTATTTTTGCATACCAATACCATAAATAATGAGCATGAACAAGAAAATCAGACAGTCACATCAAAGAACACCAGATATAAGGTGGAAACCCAATGTGGGTGAAAAC